>CAODLS010142272.1:0-11500 GCA_948243855.1 Flueggea neowawraea | reverse complement strand
AAACATTCATTGCAGAGATCAAAATAAATAAATATTAAAAACTTAATATTTATTTAACGGAAACAAAATAATATCCAAAACTGATTTCCAAAACCCAAAGTTAACACATAAGTCATATTTTAAGTATTCTCTATCCTTTATTAATTTCAATTTCATGTCAAGTTCATCACAACAAAAATATACAAAATTTAGAGGACACAACCTACGTGTCTAAAGTGCTACCACACTCACCTGGACGCCGAGCAATAATCCAAAGCACGGTCCACTGGTGAATGAATGGTCTCCTCAGAAACCACGCAGAGCTAGAACAAACAATACATTCACAAATTAGACATAATACCGTGACTGTACTGAAATACGTGCAAATGCATATGCAACCCAAACACTCTAACAACCCCGAAAATTATTCCGGCCCAAAGTCTAACATGACTGACCAATTATTACACCCGGTGTAAAATTATAGATCAGTTCCCGAACTTTTCAAATTACTATTTAATTTTCAAAACATCAGAAAATTAAATCTTAGTCTCCAAACCTTTCAGAATTTCTAAATTAATTCTCTAAGTAATTAAAATTAACATTTAATCCCTCAATTTTCTAAAATTATCATTTTACCCTAAGTTCTTCAAAATTACAATTCTGCCACTATGCACAATTCAGATTCAATCTCTAATTGTCCAATATCAGTTTCAGTCCTCAAAATGTTCAGAATATGGCAAACTTCACTTTTAGTCCTTTCGTTACAAAAAACACCAAATAGTCCATAATCCCGAGCCAAGCATAACCCAATGTTTTCAACCATACCATTCAACTCAAAATTACCTAAAGAGTCTAAATCTAACCTCGGTTCATCCAAAAACTGAGCCAAACGATCAAAACCGATTTTGAACCGAATTGTCCTTCCATAAAAAATCTTTCAATCTTCTATTTCTAACCTAGATTCATGTTCTTCCAACTCTCCCTATCAAAACCCCACAAAAATCCATCCGAAAACCATCCAATAACCACTCAAAAAATCGAAATTCTCATTCGGTCTCTCTTCTAAAAAACGCAAGAAAAATCATCAAAGAAAATAGGAGAGAGAGAGAGGTTACCTCCGGTGGCTTGTTCTTTCGGCCGACGAGGAAAAGAGAGAGAAACGAGAGAGAGAGAGAGTCAGATCATGAGAGAGAGTCGGTTGAGAGAGAGTGTGTGTTTTCGGTGAGAAAGAAAGAAAAGAACGAAGAAAACGAAGAAGAAAAGAAAATCTGGGCTGCTGAGTTTGAGTCAAAACGACGTCGTTTTGTTAAGTGAGAATCCGGCTCCTGTGGACGCGAACGACCGGTCGTCTGGCGACTCGAACGACATGTCATTTTCTTCTCCAGCGAACGACCGACCGTCTGTCGACGCGAACGACATGTCGTTTCCTCTTCAGAATGAACGACGCATCGTTTTTCTTTGAACCGAACGACAGTGCACACAAGCGCTGAACGACACACCGTTTGCTTCACATGCTGAACGACCTGTAGTTCAGCTCCCACTTTATTTTCTTCCAATTTTCTTTCTTTTTTTCAATTCTCAATTCTAACCAATTTTCACTCAATTTTACTTCCCAATACATTTCAAAAATCCTATTAATACCAAAGAAAAATTTAACACTCCAAAATATCATTAATTAATTTAATGATATTTTAAATTAAAATTAATCCGTCAAAAATAATTAATTTGAAAAAAATTTCCAACGGAAAATTTACCCAAAAATAATAAAAAAAAATCAAGTTATTACAATAACTACTACTGGTAGCTCCCGACTCCTTTTTTTGCAAAAAAAAAGTAGAAAAAAATCCTATTATTGTAAGATTTGTTGCCTATGAAAACTAATAAGTTTCTCTTTTAAACTTTCTAATAAGATGAAGAGAAATGAATTTGTAAACTCTTTATTTATCTCTTACAGAGTTATAAATAAACAAAACATTTAAATTATGGACTTTCATGCGTAAGATTTCCATTTTTTTATCAGGAAACATGTGTTTTCATTGTAAAGACAAATTGCCAACGTAATTACATCAGTTCAAACCATCTAATAAGAAATCCCATTAGATGATAACTCGGCTTACAGTCATGCCTAATAAGGCAACAGTTTAGCAGCTAGAGACTTATTCTAACATGGTGAAGACATGACAACAACACGTACTAGTATAATCCTAAAAACTAAAGGCAAGTAGGAACCCATATATACATCTGGAGCAACAAAAAGAAACCAAACAACATTAACTGGACCTAAACAGCGCAAATCCCCAAGCAACCAATAATCTGACTAGACAGTTGAACCTAGGCCAATAAACAACACACGAACATCAACATTTAGTTGCTCACCCCATTAGCAAAATGGCAAGATCGGTTGGCAAAACAATAGAACAGAATATAGGTGAAAACCTGCCACCAGTTTAGCTGTTGAAAGTTGAAATATTCCTCTATTACAAACCTGCCTTAGCAATGGAAAGTAAGATTTCTATTGCCTATTCAATAAGAGAAAAGAAAATTGTTGTGCTTGACTCGTGAATGAAGTAATATCAAGCAGTTCATTTTTTCGGAAAAGCTTACAGTTGGTTTCACTTATTCTTCTCCGCGCGGTTAGCTTCTTTTTGTTGCTCATATTTATTATTTTATTTTGATAAATATTTTTTTCTTCCACCGAGAATCGTATTTACAATCCTTTGACGTTAAAGTTAACTCCCATATCAATAAACTTCAAAATTATTGATTTTAAATTAAATTTTATTGTCATCACTTATTCTATAATGCGATAAATTAATTATAAATTTATACATTTTAAAAAAAATAATAAAATAACTTGCATAATTTTATTCTTAAAAAATGTTTTAGTGGGTTGAAAAACTATAGCTGAAATCAGCCTCGAAGCCTAGATGGTAACTAAAAAAATACGTTATATATGAAAAGAATAAATGTTCTATACACAGATTACAGTATTATGATGACTAAGAAACTGAAGTGACATCTTCTAGTCTCCAACCCGAAAATTGGTTGATTTGTTTTACATGGATTAACATATGATATAACAAGAATGGTTGGACCGTCAATTGGTAGTGGTTAAGATTAATTTGAAAAAAAAGAGCTAGTAATTTTTTTAACCAGTAAAAGGTACGTAGTAATTAAAATTAATTAAAGGCATTATAGTTCAGTCGCTAGTAGTATAAAAATCTCACTTAATTAAGTTCATAATCTATTTAAAAATATATTCCATATATTAATTAGGTGAGATTTAAAAATCTCATAATGAATTTTGAAAAAATCAACTCATAATTAGTGAAATCAACCGTCCTAGAGTACAAAATCAATCACTGGATAAATGGATCTATAACTCATTAGTATTGAAATCAACTTTAATACTAAAGAATCATTGGTTTGATTCTTAGTAAGACTGTAAGAGCAATTAAAATAATTTGTTAAAAAAAATCGATCATCTACCCATGAAAAATATTTCAGTTGGTAAGTAAGTAATAACTCGTAAGCTATCTTGAGATGTGACTAAATTGGACAAGTAGTTAATTTACCAACCTAGATTTTATTCGACAAAAAATATGAACGAATGAATAAAATGAAAGAAGGTAGGCAGGTTCATTGTTCGTGTGTTGCCTGTGTGTGGATCGTCGGCAAATCATCTGTATGGGAATGTATGATGGACAGTAACAGGTGGGGCGCCGCGCGATAGATGGGAGGGTTCTAATGGGTTGCATGTTGTTATTCGCATCACAGCTCCCAGGGGGCTTCTTGTATGGGGTGGCCACACCCTACAAAATGAGGTAAATACCTATCTACAATTCCATCACTTTCTTTCATCATTCTAAAAATTTCGGTTTACAAATGCAAATATAGAACGCTTGTAGAATGTGTATATTATTTTTTTTTAAATAGCCTATCTTACGCAATCTTGTGAAAAAAAATCAGTATGATTTAGGGTTGAGGATTGAGATTTGTTTTGAGTGGAGCTTGTGAGTGTTTCTTAAATTGTCTCTATTTTATATGATATATATTTTTGAAATTTAGTAAATTAACTTGAGTAATTTTTTGGGTTGCATCACTTGTGTTGTGCATAAGATTGTTCCTTTTTTTTTTTTACTTTTTTTCCTTGAAAACAAATATAAACTAATATCTTAGAATCGACGATAACTCCAACATTGTTAGTTACAGGTTTATAAGAATAATTTTATCTAAAGCATAAAAAATTTAAGTACCAAAATATTAAATTAGAGTCAAATTTGAGAAAAGAGAAAAAAAATATTAGGATCCTTATTAGTCAAACAAAAATCCACAAAGGGCCCTTGTGCATGTAGGTTAGGGAGATGTGGAAGGACAAAGGTAGGAGGATTGCTGAATAAGCACCCTTAATTGGTGGTGGAAGGTATGTTGTGTAGGTGGTTGTCTTGTCTACTTCTGTCGTTCACATTTCACTAAAAATTCGGTTTTGTCATTTTAATTCATGTATCTATCGGAAACTTCGGCCATCAATTTTACCCATCTTAACAATAGGGTAGGCTTGGTCTTTTTTTCCTAAGGTTTTGATGGGTTGGATTTCTCATTGTAATTCTTTTATACAAGTTGCAAAAGTTTCTTGATCTTGATTGTACAAGGTTTTTCTAAATTCTTTCAGTATAATAGAATAAAATTTTGAAGAACGAAAAATAAGATGCTAATTTTTGGTACTTAACATATTATCACTTCGTTTAGTTTGTTTCGATGCTCAAATGGAATCAAAATGTACTTATTGACTTAGTGCCCTATATATTCGGCTAATTAAAACTTAACAAAACTAAAGCAGTAAAATAACTAATAGAAGAATTACTAAGTTGAGTTAGTGATTAACATGCTAGTTCTGAGTAAACTTTACTTAAAACACTTCTTAAATCGGAAAAAACGGTTAATAAGAATACCATTTTAAGAAAAAGTGTAGCCCAAAGTAACAACCTTGCCACGCCATGTTAACACAATTTGTCCCAAAGTATCAAAGAATTCATCAACTTCAAATATTTGATTCAAAAGAAGAAAATATTCACTTGAATGTAAGCCAAAAAATAAGGAAAAATGTCATCCGGCTCGCTCCTTTCAACAGTCTATTGAAGAGCCCAATAACGAGCCGTAGATTTCTGGGCTATGGATATGGTTCATTGTGTTGGTAAGTCGGGCTCCAATTCTAGTTTATTGATCAACCTCTTTAGATTGTATATATTATAATTAGTTTTGTAAGATACTTTTAATTTATTATAATCTAGTGATTAAAAACAAATGCAAAACAACTAAATAATGAATAAAAAGCAAACATATTTTTGTAATTCTTCACTTTAGTATTATAATTTTTAAAAGCTGAATTTATGGACTTAAAACCAGCTAAATAATGAATAAAAATAAACATCAGTGTATAGAGGTGTACAAGTGTTAACAATTTTTTAAAACTGAATTTGTGGACTTCAGTTTTACATTGTATAATTTTGAAACTTTAGGGACTAACAATATTATTTTGTAGGATTTTAGGGATAGATGTAATAATTTTACAAATCTTTTTTGTGTTGCTAATCTGGTGACCTCAGATGGCATCGCCGATGAAACCTCTTCCTCTCCCGTTCGTTTCCGTCGTCAGCCATTGGTAACAGTCACCGACTTGTTCGTGCCAATTTTTTTTTTCGTTTCCAGATTTCTCTTTGCGGTTTTAGATGCTCGTGATCTCTTTCGCGAACACGGCGGAGATGACGTCGACGCTTCCACCAACTATGGCGATAACAATGACAATGCCTTCTTCATCTCGACGCATTTTGCAAACCGAATCCAAGTAATTTTTGTGGACCGTACAGAAAATTAGCCACTTGCAGTATATAGAATATCAAATTGGGCGCCTGCGGGAAAGGCGAAGAGGAAATTATGGCCTATGCCTTTTCAAATTAGAAATTACATTTATATTTTCAAAATAGGAGCTTCCATAAAAATGCTTTATTTTATACGCTTAATGTTACATTTAATATGCGAATTGTAAATAAAAAAAACCAAAGGAAAAAATAAAAAAATTAGCCAATTTTTATTATTTGTACGGAATATTTGACAATTTTTTAGTTGTTTTTCGGTTAGATTTTGGTTGGTTTTTTTTCTGGTTTCAATATTGGCATAAAAAATTGTAACTAGAAAAAACAATAAAAAAAAACCAAAAAACAGCAAAAAAACTATCCAATTTTTAATTATTTGTATAAAAAATTGGATAATTTTTTGGTTTTTTTTGCGTCCTAATATATGTAAAAATTTAGGGATCATATTTTTGTATTTTGATTTTGAAAAGATTATTATGTAACCAACCCAAAGTCGAGAAGTTTCGGCCTCCGCTCTAAAATCTTGAGTTTTCTTTGGACATTTTTCTGTAATTAGGCCGTGGGATTTTCAGTTTTAGTACAAATTGTGTGTAATTGGCCCAACCCACTTAACCCGCTCAACCAAATCGTATCGCGCTTGCATGCTTTTCTATGATCAAAACAAAAAACCAAAATCACTTCTAAAAAACCCCTGCATGCATAAAAACATTTGCATTATTGCTGGTATATGCAATATCATGCGGATGTATACAAAAAATTTCTGATCAGTGATTGATAAGTTAACTTTTTGATATATTTTGTAGAAATTTTAGATAAATACAGAAGAAGAGACGACAATGATTTCTTGAATTTGAGTGATAATATCCAATTACGAAGCAACACTTGCAGCTATACATATGTACATTTTGTTAGTTGTTTAACATTTGTAAGTAGAAGTTGATGTGCACTTGAAGGTTTGTATCGAGTTGAGCTGAATTTTTACCCACTCGACTTATTTATTAACTGAATTTTATATTTTATTTGAACTTGAATCGTTTATCTAATGAGCCAAATTGTTTATGTTATTGTTATCAGTATTATTCAAAAATTTTGATGATCGAATTTAAATTTGAATTATTATTATTTTTTATATTAAAAGTCATTATTAGTTTGTAATTTATTGATTTAGAGAAGTAAGTTTATTTCTTGGTAGGAGTTAATGTGTAGAAAAATAAAGTCATCACCGAAGCTTATTTCTAAAGTTCCTGAACTTCCATTGCTTAAATTTGGCTAACCTACAAAAGGAACTTCAAAATTAAGCTTAAACTCAACTTATTTATTAATTCAAAGTTATACGAATGAATTCTTATTGAACCTATGTCACCAGTTGATGTGAGGTAAGTAGAAGTGGTTGCTTTGGCTTGTGACTTCAAGATGATTTTTGTGTATCCTCAAGATTCTAAAATGAATTATTTGTCAATGATTGGTGAATTAAAGTTTTTATATGCTTTGGATTTGGCTTGTCACCTGGCTTCACACGATTGGAGAATATCTATGATAGTGCGTCAAAGAGATAATTTGTCCTTGATCAACGTATCAACTTGGTATGGACTTATATGCTTGATATTGATGCACTATGCTTCAGGCTGTTGTAAATGCCAGGGATCGGGATTATTTCTTAGTTGCACTCTTGAAGTGAACATGAGATTGTCACATGGAAGTAGTCGTAGAAAGCTTCGTGTCCTCCCTCTTTCGAGTATACAATTATGTCCGGGAGAGATCTTCTCGGCTCAGGTCCTATAAGAGTCTTAGTCTTTCAGGCCATCTAGATGTCGATCCGAAAAGAGCTTTTCTTGCCCACCCAAGAGGGTTACACGCATTTGTGTTTGGTCCGTGTACTTTCATTTGACTATCATCTACCTGAGCTGTGTGAATTGGGTCTGATCCTTATTCCATATCACTAGTCATTTGTACTTTCATCAATCCTGTGCGGCTAGTTGATTTAGTAATTAGCAAAGTGAAGGTAGCAATGTCATATATTAACATGCGTGAATGGTGGGGGGAGAGTGATCGAAACAATCATATTTCCTCGGCATGCAATCTTTATGTATTGTTTTGATGAATCATGAAAAGAAGTGGTGAGTGGGAGTTATGTTTTATTTGTTCTTACTTTTGTTTCCATCAGTTTCCCCACTCTCTTTTAAAGTCAACCCACACACATCTTTGGGCTGAAATATTTGCACCACTTATAATCTCAGGCCTTGCCTTTTTTCATACAAACATTCAACAATTTAAAGTGTGGTACGAGCATTCTTGTGTTTACAATATTCAATTAAATTTGTTAATTATTAAAATTATATCAACACCAACATGTAAGAAATGTAATTAAATATTTTTTGTATTAAATATGTTAAACATTTTTTTTGTGATATGTATTATATCAAATTTATAAACTGATTGCTATAAAGCGGACTAAATCATCTCTAAAATCACTTAGTCACAATATCATTACTCTCTCCTTAGAAGATCAACTTGTTATGCAACATCCACATTTATAAGTTCAAAATTCACCTCTTATTTATCCGATACGAGAATTTGTCACATTGAGCATTATCGACGCATGATCTTTAGATAATTTGAGAAACTCAACTCCAACGTGATATATGAGTATTAAAATTTCTTTTCAGTCTTCAATGACTATACTCAAACAAAAACACAGCACCTCTCTCAAAGAAATACTCAAAACCACAATTTCACAATCCAACCCCATAATAATTCTTGACTGTTTATTAGCCTTCGATCAGCTAAAAGCCACTCCAATGGCGAAATAATATTCATCAAACACGAAAAAAAAAAGGAAAAACGATAGAAAAAAATAGTAGTTATGACCTCAAGTGTGAGTAACTTTTAACTATTAAAACTTTTGACCACTATAAAACATACTTATGAGACAAGTCTTCTCCAAGACATGCCTTGAAACAAATCCAATCAAAAGTAACTAATAAAGTAATTAAATTAGGGTTACTAAAATAAGAGAAAGAGAGGAGAGGAAAAAAAGGAGGGAACCTTCTCTTAAGTGGTCCATTAAATGAGCTACAAAATTTATAATAGCTTACCTCTGCAATCATTTGAATTACGGGATCCAACGTTCCAAAGTCCAAGTCTTTGCCTCTTTCTCATTTCAAAAAAAATTTAACGTTCACTTTATTTTCTTCTCTTTTTTTAATGGACTTTATTCCACTCAAGTGTGTGTTCTAATGATTCATTTCATCAAACACCAAATCCATATAAATTAAAATAATAATAATAATAATAATAATAATAAATTTCTAAAATAAATAAATAAATTGGTCATCTGTACATAGATTACTACTGACAATGCTCAGTAATCAGTACTTCAAAATATTATATTAATAAAAAAACAACATATAAGACCATGTTGCTTTGGTTTTCCTAGGGCGGTGTAGTCGAATTTCCAATCTACCGTTTTGTTGTTACTTCGTCAAATCAAATCCTATATGCTAAAGCCAAACTGTGGTGTGCTTGTCTTCTATATAGTAGAAATAAATAACAGATAATCGACCGTTGTTATTTAGATATAATAATGAATTTGCTATCGGAAATACGTTTTTGAGTTTCGGAATTTTCAAGTCTTTACGATAGAGTTTCATGCACTAGACTCTACAATGCTCTTTGTTATTTAGAGAGTTTACATCCCACATTATCGTGTTCTCTTAATTAATCTCATACGTTTTTGTAAAAAAAAATGCATGACAATGACAAGAAATCGCACCTCGTTGATCCTCTGATAATTGAGTTAGCTGTCTAACTCAACTGAGAACTTTAATTTTAAAGAAAGAACTAACTTGAATGTTACAAAATGGGTGAAGAAAGAATCCTGTTATTCTTTTATTTAAGTTCTTATTATTTAGTTCATACAATTTATATTAATGTATCATTTATATTTATATATCCACTAAATCCAATGGTCTAATGAAGAAAAAAGTATCTACTAAATCCCTATGGTTGCCGTGAAATAAGGGTGAGTTCTTGGCAACATCATAACGGCTACTAAGAATAGACACCGTTGCACAAAGGGGCCATCTCAAAATCATAGTCCTATGGCTTTATATAGCACTACACCATCAATTCATCATTTCGTCGTCCAAATCTTTGCCGTCCTGTTCCACGTTGAAAGTGCCCCACAATAGACTACACTTGTCATCATCTAATTTGGTCTCGTGCCGTGCCACGTGGACAAACGTTTTCCTAGCTAATTCTTTTTCTTCCACTTAATAATCTTGACGGATTAAAATATTAATTAATTAGACTATCGCTCTTGTTTATTTTGAAAGATTATGCTAACAAAGTTTTTCATTGTCAAATATATAAAATTTAAAATACATTTGTAATTTCCTATTCATTTTAACAGCTAATATCTATCTAATTAATTTTTAATTGTTTTAGGAGACATGAAAAGCGTTTCGTAAAATGTTTATTTTCGTTTGAGTTATCGATAAATTAGACATACTCTTAAATATTTTTAAGAAAAAAGATTATTACAAAAAATACTGTTTCAAAGCATAAAGATAGACCAAAGATGTGCTTAAGTATATATTAACTTCACTAAGGTGAAAATGGTAATGAATGGACACTACTTTGTTGGAGGGTCCAAGAAGGCAAAGTATGCACTTAAGAGACTAAAAAAGGTTTCAGACCCTATATTTCTCTCTTCATGAGCAAATTCTGTATGGTCTCTCTGACTCTCTATCTCTCGCAATCTGTGTCTGAAACAGGTTAGCATTTAGTAAGGTTCTACTGTTGTTATTTGAACGCTCATGTATTCATCTTTCCACGAGAAACCTGCTCACTTCACCTGCCACTTCTTCTTTCTTAGATTGGATCTGCTTCATTTCATTTTCCTAAAAAGAATCTTGCTTCAGCTTCATCAAACTTCAGAGAGGTAATTAAACACTTCCACTCAAACTATTCTTCTTCAAATTACCTTTCAAAACATGAGTTCATGTGTCTATTCATTCATACGTTCATCTCACTTCCATTTCTTGAGAAAATTATTTCGTCTAGTGCTTTGTATATCAGACTCCTCTGTTTCCTTAAACATTTTCTTTTAAGTCTTTCATTTTCTTGGATAGTCATAGTAAGGGTGTTTAGAGGAATCTTCAAAAATTGAAAGACTGACCAATGTGTCACTTGAGGTTAACTCAAGCGGTTGGGTGTTTATGCTGTTAACGTAAAGGTTCAGGCTCGACTCTTCCAGTAACAAAAAGACTGATCAATCTAGTTCTGGCCGGGCATAACATCCTTGTTCATTGTTCTTCGTTTTTTCTCTCCAGTTTTTGCTTCTGTTTTTTTTTTCTTTTCTCATTGTTGTTTAATTCCCAACAATATTAAGGTTCTTCCATAGATGATCGTTTTTCCTACCAACTTAGTTTTGCTCCTGTTCTGGTGTTTATTTTTGTTACCAACTTTTTTTTTGTTTGAATTTTGCCTCCGACATGATTTTAGAAGATTGATGCTGAACTATCAACTATGTGAGTGAAATATTTCACGCTTTTTTTGTGGATTAAAGGTTCTTTTTCTTGGTTGCAGATAAAGATGCCACAAGAAACCAACAATTATGGATCAATCTTCACCTCTCCTTGCAAGAA
>CAODLS010142224.1:0-20135 GCA_948243855.1 Flueggea neowawraea | reverse complement strand
ATATTGTGGTTGTGGGTGCACATGTTGTTTGATTGTTTCAATGAATTGAATAGTTGAGAATTTTGAATATGTTTGTGTTACTTTGAGACTTTGAATTGACTATTTTGGATTAGCATGAGTCTCGAGCTTGTGATCAAATTTTTCGCTTTGATTTTTTTCTTTCCATTCGAATCATTGATTTACTTGAACAATGGCATGCAGGTTCTTGAAAATAAAAAAAAAAGTTATATGAATAAGAACTGAAAAGGGTTACTCGTAACTTGCTTAAACATAAACAAGGACAAGTAAATGGGGTTCATAACCTACTCCGCTGTCTTAGAACATGAGTATGCAAAGCACTGCCATTGCGGGTTTTTCAAAGTAATCGGGGACACTTATCACAAATGAGCGGTCTTCGCATGAAAAATGAATTTTTCTTTATGGTGAAAACCTTAATAAGTGCAAAAGTACAAAATTTAAACCATCAATTTACTGACTATGTTTGTAGCAAGTAAGTTATTGAGTTGATTGAATCGATTTAAATGTTTGAATTAAATGTAAATGCGAACTGTATTTGCCTAAATTGTTCAATTCTTTGCTTTGCATCAATTTGATGAGATGAATGGGTGACCAATTCAAATTGAATTCTTTGATCATTTGAGCTCTTCCTTGTGCTAATTTGGGCTTTTAGTTGGGTTGAGTAGTACCTTATGCATATTTGGAATTCTCCGCCATTTAATTTATTCTTGTTTTCTATGACGTGAGTCCCATGCCACAATACTTTGATTTTGTGAGGATGTAGCCCTTGTTTTAATTCTTTCTTTGCTTAAGGATAATCAAAATCCTAAGTGTGGGGTAATTTGATGAATGCACAATTATACATATTTGTACTGTCAAATTCCTATCATTTTGATTATAATTGAGTTGTTTTCATAGGTTCTGGTGTTTTATTGGTTCATAATTTGTTTTTCAGGTCGCTTAATGGTGTCTTGATGAAATTAAGTAAAAACAAGCCACAATGGAGATTAAACGACAACTTTTGAAGCTTTCAACACAGGACACGGTCTGGGACCACAAGACACGGTCGTGTAATACCGTGTCCTATTTGTCATTGTCAAATGCACCTCCAGGACGCAAGACACGGTTTGAAAGACAAAGACACGGCCGTGTAATTGCATGATCTGCCCGTGTCATATTTGCCAGAGCCAAATGCACATTCAGAATGAAAGACACAGCCTTTGAGTCAAAGACATGGCCGTGTCTTAGGAGTTGTGTACGTGTCTTTCAAGTTTCGGAACCAAACGCGTCAAAGAGCTGAAACGAAGAAGTTTTAAAGCAAGACACGGTTTGGGAACCAAAGACACGGCCGTGTAATGTCTGTATCGGGTCGTGTCTTACCATAACACACCATTTCGGGCCTTTTAAGCATTTGAACGAACCCTAATTAGAGGAGCCGCCATTGACACACAAAAATAGAGTTCTGGAGAGGGAAAGAGATGGGTTTCAAAGGGAGAATGTCCTTGGAGTTGATCGACATCAAAATCGAGTGGAATTCTTAAAGAATGAATGATTCTCAATGGGTTCATTCGTTCTCTCTCATTTTCATTTCGTTTTTGTTGTTGTATCTACTGATATTATGAGCTAAACTTGTGTGCATCTAGATGTGATGAACCCTAGGATGAATTTGTGATTGAGTTATGTTATTTTGTTACTTTGTTCATGAATTGAGACTCATCTATGATTTAATATTGTTGTTGTTGGATTGATTCTACTGGTGTTTTGATTCGACAATTGATTTCATGCGTAGGGATTGAGAGATTTATCGTGTGTTTAGAGTCGCTCATAGGTGAAAGCAGTTGCACGTAAACCAAGAGATAGGTCGACGTAAATCTTCTGAATTAAGGTCAAACTTAATATGGGAATTCATTAATCAGCGTTAATGCAACATGGGGCTATTAGTTAGGAAGAGATTCCGGTTAATCAACTTGACGTTAAATGTTAACTGACACGAGGGAGAGGTTAATATATTTAGGAATTCCTACGGTCCAATTGTATGAACAAGTGACTTAGTGATGAGGTCGGTTTTGCTTAGGTAGTCTTAGGGGGATTCAACATCTGGGTGCTACTATTACCCTTGATTGCCCGGTTCTTAAACTCTCTTTGTGTTGTTGTGTTGTGTGTTGGCATGTCTCCATTCCGTTTGTGTTTATAGGTTAGATAATAGAGAGAGAGTTATTACTAGTACTCTTAGTTTCTGTGGGATACGACACTCGGTACTCAAGTCCGCGTACTACAATCAATAGGTGTGCTTGCCTGCCTACCACACATCATAACAAAATTTACCGCCTGTTAGAAACATCCTATCGTACCCGTCTACGCGCACAGTATCCCTTACTAGGTGCATAGTAAGAATCTTCTTCAGAATGTAGCTATTTCCTTCTATGCGCATATTTCTTTCTAGTTTGGATTCAAGTCTCGTCTATGCGCATAGTATTCCATACTACGAGCATAATATGTCATCTGAATCATTTTCCTCTTTACTATATCAATTTTATCTTGTACAATGTGCACAATAGAGGATTGGACCATTCTGTCTTCTGAAGTACAAGGTACTGTGCACATAGTATCTGGTATTACGTGCATTGTAGACATTCTGGAAGACTTCAAAATTGCTTTATCTTTATCAAAGTGCATAGATTAAATTTTTTAGTTGTTTTCTTAAATCATCAAAACTTAGAGGGGATTTTCATATAGACCAAACTTGGTTCAACAATCTCCCCCTTTTTGAAGATGACAAAAACAATAAAAGAGTTTGCACTCCCCCTCAATCAATGCACCTATTTAGTGACACTTAAAAAAATTTACAAATATGATCAAGGATTGTTAGCCTTGTCCAAGTGTTAGCCTTGTACATATCAACCAAATCACCACAGTAATTAACAACAAACTCTACATATATTTCTCCCCTTTTTTGTCATAATCAAAAAGGAAAAATCAAATAGCAAATTGACAGTCAATAGGCAATTGCATTTCATATCAAAATATAGCAGTACACAACAAGAAAGCAATAAAAATAAATATGATGCATATGTGATGACAAAATGTGGATCATAGTCGATGACAACCATTGATGGTTTAATGGAAGAACATGGAGGTGGAATCTTGCATATTTCTTCTATAGCTTCCATGGCACGATCAGTTATGACTATAAACCATTCAAGCTTGTGTTGTTCTTTTGTGAGAAATCTGAGAAGATAACACAGAGAGAGTAAATCAAAGAGATCATGATCATCATCTTCATCACCAGACGTAGTTAGAATCATACTTGGAAGATGACGTAGAGCAACAACCATGGCTTTGTACATAGCAATTGCAGTGTTGAGATCCTTGATGGTTTTGCTTATATTTCGATGTCTAGCAGCATCATCTAGAGGAGGCAGAGGCTTAGGCACAAAGAAAGACTGAGGAATAGATTCTAAGACAGATGAACCACTTGTGTCACTAGAATCACTCGACTCACTAGGAACATTTTTTGAGTCTATGCTTTGTTCAAATATTTCTTGAGATCCACTAGAAAATCTTTCCTCATTTTCTGAATACGCTAAAAGTCTTCATCACTCATTTTTTGTCTAGAAGACGAAAGAGCTTCTAATCTTGCCTCTGAGTCTCCTGCTGAAATCTGCTCAAAAGGTGGTTCAGCTGGAGTTTCACTGGCCTTTGCTTCAGTATTTTGATCCTCAACCACTGGGTCTTTTGAGATAGGCTCTGTTTCAGTGGGAGCCACTGTTTCTTTACGATTTTCCTCAACAATGATCTTTTCTAGAGACACATGTTTCACTAGAGATTCTTGGGCAGTAGTGGGTTCTAATTCTTCCACATTAGACTGCTTATTCAAATTCATTTGAGGAGCATTATCATCTGATGCAGTTCCTTAAAGATCATTTCCATAAGATGGAAATTGTGGATGAGTAGGATCAGCTGAAGGACTAGGAACTTGAAAAGGACTTGGTGGAGGCTATTGTTGCAAGTTTTGAAACTCAGCTTTCAAGCTTTCCAACAAATTGATAACCACCTCAAAATTTGTAGAGGTTTCAGTTTTGTAAGCTTGAAGTTGTTGCCTTACAGTTGTGAAATTTGACTCGGTTTCAGCTTTGAACTCAATGAAGTCTTGATGTAATTGATCGAGCTTAGTCCTCTTAACTGTGCTTAGTCCAGCTTCTCCTTCAGTTGTTCCTTCTTGCTCAACATTCATTGCAGGATCAGCTTCTTCTTTCTCATCTTCTTCTTCTTCTTATTCAATATCATCTACAACACTACTTGGTTGCAGTTGAAAACCTTTTCTTCTTATGAAGATCATATCTTTTCTTTTAGGCATGTATTTTTGATCTTTTGGATCAACCATAACATCGCCTTATCACAAATAAGGCTAATATACATAGCCTCGCTCCACAGTTCTGAAAAGGTGCATGCTTCAAATAGTGGAAGCTCTGATTTTCTTGTTTTCCTTCACTCTTTGAACTTCGAATCCTTCAAAGCTTACCCCGAAATGCTTGAAGACTCTAGTAAGGTGACTAGAATAAGGCATATGCTCTATCATTTTCCTACTGAGATGATTGAAGGTAGGAATATTGAAATTTTCACCTTTTCAATAAGCCAATCAACCACCACATACTCAAAATTAACTTCTCGCTCATTCATCAACAAATATGTGTGAATTAGGTCCTGATTTGTGTAGGGAGATTGTGTATGCTGCTTGGGTTGCAAAATCCTTGTGAAAGACAAGTGAACCATCTTCCAAAAGACTCCAAGATCATTTTGATCACGCAATTTTGGTTCCACTGTCACCACAATAGCCTTTTCTAGCAAAATCTTTTTGATTTCACCAATATCTACTGCAATTTTATTCCCCTCTTCATCATAGAAATTCGTCACTCCTTTTTCTTTATTAACAACACAACCCCTATGTGACAACCCAAACAATTTATGTAGAAGATCTTCATCAATGAAAATCTCCTGACCACTAACTCGACTTGACAATCCAAGTTTGCCAAAGTTGAGAGTATCTGTAGGGTCTCTATTTTCCCATTTTCTAGCATTTGCATAAAACTCCCTAACCAATTCTGGATAAAAATCATCCCCAACCATACATAATCTACGAATTCCAAACTTATTGAACTTTTCTGTCAACTCCAATCCACATTCATGCAAGGAACGAAAATCAAATACCTTAGAGTCTGAAGTCATTGCCCTACCGAGAGCTTTGAAGGGATGAGCACCTTGAAATTCAATAAACCGTGTTAAATCAAATTGATTTTCAACAGGGATACCTTGGTTCTTTTTGCTCTTCTTTGAAAGAGGTGAGACAGGGGTGCTCTGTGGATCTTTGGTAGAGCGAGGTCTCTTTCCACCTCTGGAGGATTCTCATTGCTCAAGAGCAGATTTTTTGGACGCTATATTGGTACGAACCTTCTTGATGTTCTTTGGTGCCATACCAAACTGGATATTACATTAGATTTAGGGTTTAGTATATGCGTAGAGTTGCAAATGGGGAAAATATGAGAGAATTTGGGTGAGAAGTAAAAGAGAGCAATTTGGGGTTTGATTCAGATAAGTGTTTTTGAAAAGGTTAAGCAGGAAAGAAAATATTAGAAAGAAAACGGGAGGTGAATTTAGGTTTTGAGATTCAATTTGGGTTTTAAATGACTGACGGGTACTACACTCGTAATATCACCTTCTACGCCCATAGTATGAAGAAGTTTGTGAATACTTATGCGCATAGAACATGATTCTACGCTCGTAATAGACGAAACGCTCAAACTTTTAGATAGCTTCTGTTTGAAAAGTGGCTAGGGTTCTACGTCTGTAGTACCCAGTAGTACGCGTACAGAAAGATCACAATGGCTTCTACGTCGACTCGACCCATATTAAGCGCATAGAACCATTCTCCATATGAATACTATGTGTGTTGACCAAAATATTACGCTTCCATCATCTCAGTACTATGCCTGCTCTATCGTCTTCTACGTACGTATTGAGAGCACCTCTGAAACAGTGCTACTGCTTTTCTGTACTCTTTATTACGCATATAGAATAGACCCAGAAAACTTCCAGTGATAATCCATTACATACTACGGGCACAATACCATTTGTTATGCTCGTAGCTCAAACCCAGAAAATCTTCTGCTGAAATACCATGACAATCTATGCCCATAGTATATCTGTTATTCATATAATGGTCAAAACCTATAATTCCTAAACCATCAGACCGACTGATACGGGCATTGTACCTCATATAACGCGTATAACATCTATGCAGAATCCAAAATTCAGAACCTTTGATCTTCCAACTTCAGTGATTTCATTTGCATATGGATCACCTTACTATTAATGTATGCATGAATGCAAATGAACATAAATTGTGCACAAATAATCAATCAAAATTTGTCTAAATCACACATACCAATTCTTATATGAATTGAAACAAAGGTTTTCTCATCAAGGGGTTTTGTAAGAATATCAGTAAGCTGATCTTCTGTTGATACAAATTCTAGTTCAATATTACCCTTGAGAACATGATCTCTAATGAAATGATGTTTGATATCAATATGCTTTGTTCTAGAATGTTGAATTGAATTTTTGGAAATAGTAATGGCACTAGTTTTATCACACTTAATTGGAATCTTTGGAAACATGATTCCAAAGTCTAAAAGTTGTTGCTTGATCTACAAAATTTGAGCTATACAACAACCAACTGCTACATATTCAAATTCAGCAGTGGATAGTGCAACACAATTTTGTTTCTTTGAGAACCAAGACACTAGCGAATCACCTAAGAATTGGCAAGTGTCTGAAGTGCTTTTCTTATCTAATTGGTTTTCTGCACGATCAGCATCACTATAACCAACTAAATCAAAGCAATCATTTTTTGGATACCACAAGCCTACGTTCTTGGTATTAATCAAATATTTGAAAATTCTTTTGACAATACTCAAATGAGATTCTTTTGGACAAGATTGAAAACGTAAACAAAGAAAAACACTAAACATAATATCGGGTCTACTGGTTGTAAGGTAAAGGAGAGATCCAATCATACCTATATAAATTTTTTCCTCTACTCCTTTTCCTTGTTCATCTTTGGTTAACTTTGTAGTTGTACTCATTCGAGTTGGGGCAGATTTTGCATTTTTCATTCCAAACTTTTTAAGCATATCTCCAATGTATATGCTTTGGTTGATGAAGATGTCATCCATTGTTTGCTTAATTTGCAGTCCGAGAAAGTGACTAAGCTCCCCCATCTTGCTCATTTCAAATTCTCTTTGCATCAACTTAGAAAACTCATTACACAAAGATGGGTTAGTAGCACCAAATATTATATCATCAAAACAAATTTGAACTAACAATAAGTCATCATTTTTATGCTTAATAAACAAAGTATTGCCCACTTTTCCTCTTGTGAAACCATTGTCCAATAGAAATTGGATTAATCTTTCATATCATGCTCTAGGAGCTTGCCGTAAACCATATAAAGCATTTCTTAGCTTGAAGACATGGTGTGGATGGTGAGGGTCTTCAAATCCAGGAGGTTGTTCCACATACACCTCTTCCTTGATGTAGCCATTCAAGAAAGCACTCTTCACATCCATTTGAAACAACTTGAATTCTTGTAACAAGCATATGCACATATGATTCTTATAGCCTCCAATCTTGCCACCTGTGCAAATGATTCTTCGAAGTCAATCCCCTCTTCTTGAAGATATCATTGAGCTACAATTCTAGATTTGTTTGTGACAACTTCTTCTTCTTCATTTTCTTTGTTTCTAAACACCCATTTAGTTCCAATCACCATGACTCCATCTAGTCTTGGGACAAGTTCCCACACTTGATTCTTTCAAATTGATTAAGCTCTGCTTGCATAGATTGAGTCCAATATTCATCTTCTAGAGCATCATTTACATTCTTGGGAATTATTTTGGAGATGAAAGCAAAGTTTGCAATATGCTTGAGAGTTGATTTTGTGACTACTCCTTTTGTAGTGTCACCAATAATAAGCTCTTTAGGGTGATCTCTAGCATATCTCCATTCCTTTAGCAATTATTTTGATTGTTCATTCTTTTGATCATCTTTACCTTGCTTTGTTGAATCATCTTTATCATTCAAATTTAGATTCTCAAATTTGCTTCTAGCACCTACATCATCATCAACAATTCTAGAAGATAGCTGATTAGTTTCATAAAAAATGACATGAATTGATTCTTCAACCTTCTCAAGTCTTTTGTTAAAGACTCTATATGCCTTACTAATTGATGAATAACTAAGAAAAATACCCTCATCATATTTAGCATAAACCTTCCTAGGGCTTCCTTTCCATTGTTGTGGACAAAACATTTACAACCAAAAGTATGAAAATAAGATATATTGGGCAACCTACCCTTCCATAACTCATAAGGAGCCTTTTTGAGTATGGAATGCATATGAGCCTTATTCACAACATAGTATGTTGTATTTACAGTCTCTGCCCAAAAATACTTTGGCAAATTATTCTCATTTAACATTGTCCTTGCCATTTCTTGCAAAGTCTTATTTTTCCTCTCAACAACTCCATTTTGTTGAGGCATCCTTAGAGCAGAAAAATTATGCAAAATACCATGCTCCTCACAATAGCATTCAAATGGCTCACATTAGAATTCTCCACCTCTATCACTCCTAATAGAGGTAATGGTGTAGCCTTTTTCATTTTGGACTCTTTTGCTATAAGATGTAAATGTATGAAAAGTTTCATTTTTATGTGCTAAAAAGAAAACTCATGTAAAACATGAATAATCATCAACAATTACAAACAGTAAGCTTTTCCACCAAGACTTAGAGTGCTAAAAGGATCAAACAAGTCCATATGTAAAAGCTCTAAAGGTCTTGCAGTAGAAATCAAGTTTTTGCTTTGAAAAGATGATTTTGACTGCTTTCCTTTAACACATGCATAACACACTAAATCTTTTTCAAATCTTATTTTTGGTAAACCTTTTACTAAATCTTTTCTTGAAAGCTTTGAAATGGTATGCATGCTACATGTCCTAGCCTTCTATGCCACAACCATGTATCACCGTTGACACTAACAAGGCATTTTTCATTGAAAGCTTTTTAATCAAACAAGTCAACAACATAGATATTATTATGTTTAGAACCAACAAATAAGGCACAATCATTATCATCATATAAAACACATCTATTAGGTTCAAAAACCACTTTGCAATTTTTATCACAAAACTGATTTATGCTTAACAAATTGTGTTTTAAGCCATTTACAAGCAAAACATCATCAATGGTAGGATTAGGAGACTTACCAACCTTACCTTCTCCAACTATCTTACCTTTACCATTATCACCAAAGGTAACATATCCTCCATCTTTAGGTGAAATGGTTGAGAACATGGCTTTATCTCCAATCATGTGGTGAGAGCAACCACTATCAAGATACCACATGTTGTTTTTGGTTTTAGCTCTCATACATACCTACAAGGACACATCAAACTTTTGAAATTGGTACCCAAGCCTTTTTGGGTCCTTTTTTATTAGTAATAACTAAGTTGGGTATGATTGTTCCTTTTGGAACCCAAATCCGTTTAACCCCAACATACCTAGGCTGCCTCAATTTGCAAGAGTAAGCATAATGACCATTAATGTCACAATAAGAACATGCATCATCCTTTGAAAATCCTTGTTTCACAAAAAAAAAATGTTTTTGAAGTCTTTTTTGTTGAAAAAGGAATGTAGCCTAAGCCATGCTTGGATAAGGATTGTCTTTGAGAACCTAAAAAATTTCTCAAGGTTTTCCTTTCTATTTATGAGCTTTATGGCAATAGATGAAAAATCATCAACATTTTTCTTCAAAATAGATTTTTCATTCATTTTCCTTTCTAAGCTTTAACCTTAGCTTCAAGTTTTGAAAAACTCTTTTTCAAAGCAATATGTCTACTGCCAAGTTCCTCAAATTTACTGCTTAAATTATCAAAAGCATCTATCAATTCATCAAAAGTGTAAAGGTCATATACCTCTTCATGACCTATTCATCCTCATCACTTGATGAGTCATCCTCATTGGCCATTAGACATAGGTTTGACATCTCCTCTATCTCTTCATCCTCATCCGAGCTTGACTCGTCAGTATCACTCCAAGTTTCCTTCATGGCCTATCCCTTCTTCTTCTTTGAATATTTAGAGAATTTCTTGGGGAGAGTACACTCTTATTTGGCATGGCCCGATTTGTTGCAATTGTAGCAAATGATTGAGTTTTCCTTCTTAGAATCCTTCTTGAATTCCTTCTTTGGCTCATCTTTACTCATTTGATTCTTATTCTTCTTCCATTGCTTATTTTTCTTCATGAACCACTTGAATCTTCTTGCATACATTGCAATTTCCTCATCATCGCTCTCATTTTCCTCTTCAATTTCAGAATCTTCAATCACCTTAGATTTTAGAGCTATTCCTCTTCTCTTGTCATTTTTGGATCCTTGCTCCTCATCTTCATACAATCCCATCTCATGAGTGAGAAGAGATCTGAGTAGTTCTTCCAAGGGTAGCTTGTGAGATCCTTTGCTTCAAGAATCGCATCTTTCTTGGATGCCCAAGATTTAGGTAATGCCCTCAAAATCTTTCTCACAAGCTCTGAATTTGAGTATGTCTTGCTAAGAGCTTTCAATCCATTTAGGATGTCATTTAAATGGTTGAACATTTCTTGGATTCTGTCTCTCTCTTTCATCGTAAACAGCTCATACTTGTGAATAAGAAGTGAGACCTTATTCTCCTTCACTGGGGATGTTCCTTCATATGTGATTTCCAAAGTTCTCCAAATCTCATGATCAGTAGAGCAATGTTGGACCTTGTTGAATTGCACAAAACAAAATGTGCACAGCCTTGTTGTTGTGTCGCACCATCTCTTTGTCACGGTCTGTCCATTCAGCTTTTAGTTTCAAAAATTCTTATCCATCTATTGTCTTCACATGAATATAGGGACCCGTCTCTACTGCATCCCATACTTCTTCAACTTCACACTTTAAGAAGACTATCATTCTTGTCTTCCAATAAACATAGTCACTGTCAACAAAGAAATGAGCTTGGTTAGTAGCCAAACCTTCATATTTAGATATATCTCACATGGATGCCATTTTGGATCTTATACTTAGGGTTGTTAGACCTTAAAATATTGAGTCTTAGCTCTGATACCAATTGTAATCCCAATATGATTATCCAAGAGGGGGTGAATTGGATTTCTTGCTAAGTATAAAAGCTTTTTAAAATTTTTTGCAATATTTTGAAAATAGAAATCAATAGCTCAATCCAACACACACAAACTCAGAAAGTGAAATAAAAATAAGCAAGTGATAGAGAAAACAAATCCAAGATTTATAGTGGTTCGGTCCTCCTTGACGTACGTCCACTCCTCTAGCCTCAACTAGAGAATTTCAATCCACTAACTCTTCCTCACTTCCGGGTGGAGGCAAACCATTACAACCTCTTATTTTTCAGGCTCACAAGAAAACCTTTACAACCACTTGTTTTTAACTAGCTCAACAAGAAAACCAACAACCACTTATTTTTCAAAGGCAACAAACAAGCAAGCCTATTCTACCTACAAGCTTTACAACTAAAGCTTGATTATAAAAGGTTTAATAGAATGAGAATGATATTCTCACACCAACTCTCAAAGCAAATAGCAACACAAAAGCTTAGTTGTGGTGTAAGAACTTGAAAACACTTAGAGAGAGAAAGTCAAGAATAAAATTAGCAAAGCTTGGGCACACTCTCAATACGTTCTCTCTCATTGCCTCTGGACTGAACAAATCTATTTATAGCTACTCTCTTAAAAATAGCCATTGTGGGGCTCAAACAATCCGTTGTGAGAGAGCTGCAATTGTTAATATTATTGACATCAGTCATTACTACGCGCATACTATAAGTAGTGCGTGCGTAGTATCCATTTCTATCAGAGTATTACGTGCTGATATCCCTCTTCTGTGTGCATAATATTACACCCAGTATCCACTGCTTGATTTAATTAAAAACTTGGTATATACTACGTGCGTAGCATTTGTACTGCAGTTGTAATACTTTCGTTCTGCGCGCATTGCACTGTCTTCTATGGGCATAGACAGACATCCAAGATTGCATCTTTGATTTGTCACATGATTGTGTCATATGGTGTCAGGGAATATTCAAATTTGAAATTCTCGAGGAGCATATCAGATTTGTCTCATAGTCCCACTCATCCAGTTCTACGTGCGTAACACAAGTTCTACGTGCGTAGAACATGATCTTCTGACGTAATCTAATCTGCCAGCAAATATTCTCTTTTTGAATGTCTGACACATCATAACAGAATTTTCCACCTGCTAGAAATAGCCTGTCATACCCGTCTACGTGCATAGTATCCCTTACTACGTGCATAGTAAGAATCTTCTTCAGAATGTAGCTCTTTCTTTCTACGTGCATATTTCTTTCTTGTTTGAATTCAAGTCTCGTCTACGCACATAGTATTCCATATTGCATTCATAATATGTCACCTAAATCATTTTCCTCTTTACTAGGTCTATTTTATCTTGTATAATTCGCAAAATAGAGGATTGGACCATTCTTTCTTCTGATGTACAAGGTACTGCGCACATAGTATCTGGTATTACACGCATTGTAGCAATTCTGGAAAATTTCAAAATTGCTTTATCTTTATCAAAGTGTTTAACTTAACTTTTTCAATTGTTTTGTTAAATCATCAAAACTTAGAGGGAATTTTCATGTAGACCAAACTTGGTTCAACCATTTATCCATGAATTTTCTCTCTTCTACCCAAACTCTCTGACTTCTTTCTTCCTTCCTCTCTCTCTTCATCCCTCTTTCCCAAAAAAACATGGCACATTTTGATCTAATTTGATTTGATCTTTTGGATTTTTAGAGTTTTAATTGATGATATTTGAAGTTTATGATGAAAATTATGTAAGTTTGAGTGTTGTCGAACCTTTGGAATGATCTGGCACATGCGAATGAGAGAGGAACGTCAAGTACGTGGGCTGGAGTGATTGCAACATACATTAGAAACAAGAGTGACGTATGTTATCTGGGGAAATAAGCTCAACATACGTTGAATCTATGTCAACGTACATTGATCAAGCACAATGTATGTTATCATTTTCAAAATGTACGTTGTGCAGCAGTGTATCAGATTCGAGACGCATTTTTGACCCATACGACGTACGTTTTTCACTTGGAAACATACGTTGTGACCCCAAGACGTACGTTGTGATTAAGAACGACGTACGTTGCCTTTGAAAAACACTCCAAAGGTGTGTTTCAATCTGTGGGTGTTTAAAACTCCCAAACTCGGGCCCTCTTTGTCCAAAACGCCATTTTTTACTCTCCTTCACTCCCAAATCGATCTATTTTCATCTCTCATTTCTCCCCCAATATTTCTAATCATCTATAGAGGTAAGATTACTACTTTTTTATTGTTTTTGATTTATCTTTCACGCTTTTAATTCATGGGTTTTTTTTGGCCGAATTGAACTATGGGTTTCAATTTTTGAATATTTTTTTATGTTATGATGTTAGAGGATGCTAGAATAGGTTAGAATGGACTTGAATGAATATGATTCAAGATTTGAATCGAAAGATTTGAGGTGATTTTTGTGCAACTAGGGTCAGGTTCGATTTTGGCTTAAATCCTTGGATTTTGGAGATGTTTTTAACAAACAAATTGTATATTCATACTCCTAAGGTTGAAATTGACCAATGTGTATGATTGGTTTCAATTTCCATCACTGAAATCGAAATTTGGACCATTTGGGCAATTTGGCATTGGAGGACCAAAAGTGATATTTTGCATTTAGGGATTAAAAATGGATTTTGAAATGTTTGGAGACTTATTTGGATATTTTGAATTATTTGGAGGATTAATTTGTAAATTCGGGGAGTTGGGGAATGGAATATAAATTTGATATATTTTGGGGACTAATTAGTAATTTTCCAAAGTCTCGGGGATCAAAGTGTAATTTTACACCGATGTGTAATATTTGATTTATTATGTTAGATTTTGGCCCGAAATGGATTTTTGGGGTTTGTTTGAGCATTTGAGTGTGCATATTATGTGCATGCATTTTGGTACAACCACAATACCATATTGATTTTGATTTTTGATATTTCTGTTCGAGTTCTGCTTGGTTTTCTAGGAGACCAGTCATTCACCAGTGGACCGTGATCGATATTATTTGCTCGGCGTCCAGGTGAGTGGATGACAGCTTCAGACACATAGGTTGTGTATCGAAACTGTATATGTTTTTGTTGTGTTCGACACATATTTTGAAATTGATCTAATCTAAGGGTTGATTTAATTAATAAAAATGATTATGTGATTTAATGATCAATATTTTGTTTTGAACTCGATATATGTATTATATATCCTCTCTTTGTTTTGAAACTGATTATGTGATTTAATAATTAGTACTCTATTTTGAACTATATATATCATCTCTTTGTTTTAATGTTGATTTTCATGCCTTTGGTTTTATATTATGTAATAGTATGATTTTTCGTTTTCTAATATGGGACACTTGTGCTAAGGGGTAGTAGTAGCCTTTGGTATACCAATGTATTGATAAATCTCAGCTACTAGGATGTTAGTAGCTATGTGTCCCGAATCGGCTCATAATTATCATATAAAAAATAAGAGGCGATGGCGGAAGGCCTAACAGATTTATGCTTTTGTGAGACTTAATGGTTCAATGTAAAAAAAAAAACTTTTAAACACAATTTGTGCATGTTGGTTTTCGTTGGTTTTTGTTGAGTTTGATTAATTTTGTGCATGGGTGATTACATTTGGAGACTTTTTGTAGACTTTAGAGACCATTATTCACCAAATTAATTATTATTAAATAAATTATAATTTATAAATATATACATAAATAATTCAGCTTAATTAAAAAAATATTACACAAAAAATTTATTGAATCAATTTTTTTATAAAAAAAATTGTGAGATTTGGGTCCCTTTGGAGACCTCTTAAGATAAATGAAGCTTCATATAAAAAAATTGTAAACTCTCTTTTGAAGATATTTGGAGACTTTTGGAGATTTCTAGAGATCTTATGAAAAAATTATATAATTTTTTTCCTGAAATCCATTTTTCCGAGAACAAATCAAATTATCTCAATTTCTTACTAATATGACATTTTTCAAATGATTGTTTCCTAAAAATTTTCAAAATTGGTATTTTTGAAAAATATTTTTCAAATTCATTGTTTTATTTTGTTATAAAAGTGTGATTTCCCCAAAATTATACGATAGATCCTATTTCTTTTTATTTTACAAAATACATTTGTGTATTATTTTTTTAAATATGAAAATAGTTATTTGTTTTTCAAAAATGGCACTTGCACTTATACTTTTTTTACATCCTATATATATGTACACTCTGAATACAAATTATATATATACACCTGAATGTTCAAAAAAAAAAGTTTCGTGTGGGGTGTCATTTTGCTATTATTTTTTTTATTTATGATATGTGTAAAAATAATCATTTTTATAAATTTTGTTTAATTTATTTAATTTAATTTGACATTTTATTTTATAATTTTGGTATTTCTCTAACATAAATAATATATTAAATTTTTAAAATAAAAAACATTACTATTTCAAAATATGTGTTTTTTAAATAAATTTCACATTAAGAGAGTGCTAATAATGAATAATCGCCCTAGCATTTCCAATGCTCTCTCTATTTTTAAAGAGTCAATATATATTATTTAATTTAAATTCACTCTACTATGTATCTAAAAATTTAAATTTAATCTAATTTTTATCTTATTTATTAATATTTTATTACTATATCAGAAAAATATAGAGAGAATTCAAATTTCTACATTAAAAATAAAGAGAGAGAGATTTGAATCCTCTCTATATTTTTTTGATATAATAATAAAATAAATGAGATAAAAAAATATAATAAATTTAAATTTTTAAATAAATAATAAAATTAATTTAAATTAAATAATATATTATGGCTCGTTCAAAATAAAAAAAGAATTGAAAATGCTTTAAGATCTCAACTATAAACATGACCACTCCGTTGGAGCCCACCATCAAATTTTTTTTGAAGGGATTTGACTAATTTCAGAACATCACAGCACAGTGGCAGATGTACCCCTTGTCACTCCGCATCTCTTTGTCGTCACTAAAAATAGATATTAGGGTGTTCATATTTAATTTATATATATAATAAATTATTAATTATTATTTTATATTTTAAATGTTATTACTTGGTCTTCTTATTTATTTCTATAATTTTAATTATTAATATATATATATATATTGTATTATTGATTCAAAAAATATGTATAAGTGACAATAATTTTAACATGACATTTAAAACATATAATAAGATAATAAGATAAGACATCATTTTTTCATAATTAAATTTATTATCATTTCAATGTCTATAATACTTAATGTAAAATTATTCTATTATTATTGAAAAATTATCATCATTTAAAATAAATATTAATTTTATTAACTATAATAATCATAAGACTATATAAATTCAGTCCTCTTATATTATATTCTGGCTCCGCCACGCCATTGGAACAGCATCTCTTCCGAGAAAAAGCAACCACAACCCAACCCAACACAAACTAAACAAAATTTCGTTCTAAAAAATTGGAGGGTGGAGATGCACCATCTATGTGTTCAGAGAAGCCAATTGTTGTGCACATTGATTTGAAAAAGAGACTCTGCACGAATGTTGGTAGTGACTAGTATTTATATCGTTTATAAATTGTTTTACTTTAATGTTTGATAGTTTCACTTGTTTGTAGAACTAGTTCATTTTTCAAAAATAAAAAATAGTCTCTTTCTAAAAAAAAACTTCGGAAAAACAAAAGAAAAAAAATAAAAGTCTCAAATCAAATTCGATAAATCAATTCCAAGACATAGTACTCACGACAAACACGCAAGCGAATGCATTGGATTTGAGGCTATTTTTATTGATTTAATTCTTCAAATATCAAATTTTAATTTTTTAATGCTAAAAAAATTGAGAGAAGCATACAAATATACAATAAAAAGACAAAATCCACAAATATAATATGTCCAAAATCTTATAAAAAAATGGAAACGTAGAATAAATAATCACAAAAAATGTTAAGTTTAACTGCGTATTAACCACACGTAAGAAAGCTAACCCTGCATTAACCACACTCTTTTAACTAGTGAAAAGTGAGTACAACTCGAGAACATGAATACAACAACAAAATGAGAATAAACACCAACGAAATTGAGTACAAGTCAAAACAAATATTATGAGTACAAAGTGAGTACAAATATTTTAATTTTTCTTTATTACTCTGTAAAATTATGAGTACAAATGAGAACAAAGGAAGTACAACAAACGAGCACAAAATGAGTACACAATGAGTACAGCCCAAAATTTTTAATTGATTTAATTTGAATTCATTCAACTTCATTATTCTAGTGACAGAGACACAATTTTGGCCAAGCAAATTCAGATTTGCTACATGGACTGAGACACAACTTCATCAGTCGTTCAATTTAATTATTCTAGGGTTTCTCGTGACAGTCTCTTTCTCACTCTCACCCACCTCACACAACCGCCATTATCTTCCTCTCTCTCTCTCTCTCTCTTTCTCTCTCTCACACACACACATCGTGTTGTCGTCTCTTCCTCTCAACCACCACCGCACATTAAAGGTTGGCAAAACGACCACCGTGACACCACGATCTTCGTCTTGCAAAGCCTAGCCATCGCGTCGCATCTAAACAGAGGATATGTGGATGGAAGAGATCTGACAGAGTTTGGGGTGACAGGAGTGTTGGTTAGGTGGCAGATGAGGCGGAGGACAGTACGGTGAAGGGAAGGGGGACAGAGGAGAGAAGAGAGGGAGGCGGAGACGAAGGAGAAAAGAGAGAAGAAAGAGGAACAAAGTTGGGTGTGGGGGAATTTGATGAGAGAGAATCTGAATATAAATTATTGTATTTGTGAAATATAAATCGAAGTGTTCAATAACAATATATATAATACCTCCTTGTTGCATATTTGAAATCAAAATGACAAAAAAGACATGAGATATAATTTCCTAAAAAAAAATCAATGGCGTTAAATTGCAAAAAAAAACTTTTGTATTTTAGTGAAGTGGTTTACGGAAATTTCCAATAATAACCCCCAAATTGACTGTTTTGAAAATAATAATTGTGGACCTTATATTTCATTTATTATTTTAAGGAACATTTTTTTTAAGAGTATTTTAAGGAACATTAGAAAATGATATGTGGGCTTAATACATAGAGACCCTTGAACTTTATTTTTTCTTGTTACTTTTGAACTTTGCAAGATAATTACTTATTTTCTAAATTTTTCAAAGGATAATTAATTTCCCTCTGAATTTCCCTCTGAATTTGTAATATATATATATATATATATATTGCTGACATTGTAATTTTAAAAAAAATATTAAAAAATTATCATGTCAGCAGATAAGTCCTTAAAAAATATACTTTTAAGGCGTTTAAAGGGTAATTAGTTTCTACGTAAAATCAGGGTAACAAAGAAAAACTAAACAAGTTCAGGGGTGGTTATGTATTAAGCCAAGATATGTGTCAACAACTTATCCAACATCATTTTCACATGTACTGGTGGTGGGTTATAACCCACGTGGAACACAACTCTCCATGCAATATTCATTTACTAGCAAAATTTGGAAAATTTTGCCCTTAAATTTGTCTCTTTTCCCATATAATTCTAGATTTGTCTCTTCTCCCACATAATTTTAGGTCAAATAATCAGTTAATTAATACGGGTCTTAATTTTTGGGTCGCCAAATTTAATAATTATCAATTCATTTCCTCTTTAGTTTCTAAAGATGCAATTCTCTATTAAGCTACATTATAGCGTTGTTACATGAAGCATTGACATGGATATAAAATGCTATATTTATATAAAAATATAATTCAATGACCGTAACAAAAGAATTGAAGTTGACCGCTCGTAATTAAAATAAGCCACCGAAAATTGAGATATATTTATGTTTTTTACCCTAATTCTATGATTTCCAGACAAATTTGTTTTTAATAGGCGCATAAGCGTAGGAGACGTCTTTTTTTTAGTAAATAAATCAAAATAATATGAATTGTAACACTTTTTTTAATCAAATTTTTGTATGTACTAAGAAAAATGTCAAAAAAAGTCTTGACCTTTGAGAGTTGCATAGTTAGTCTGATGTTAGTATTTAATTTGTTTTATTGTAAATGTCACGTTGACATGTACATGTGTAAAATAAAATGATATGATGTCTATACGTGGCATACTTACAAACCCATTGACAGTGGTGGAGCCATGTGGGGTAACCATATACCCATCTCCGTCCCCACCGCCACTGGATTTCGTCCCTCTGCAACTCTTCTCTTGGACAGCACAGGGAAGGTACACTAGCATTTCTCCGGCACTGTCTCTAGCTGAGTTTGAGGGTCCCGCTGTTGCTCTGACAAGCTGTGGTAATAGCCTGAATGGTGGCATTGTGGTCAATGCCACAAGGTATTAATTTGATACTTTATAAATTTAAATTTCAAAAAATTATTATCAAATTAAAAATAACAAATAAAAACTACCAATTCATTTAAAACAAATAATTCAAGTTAAAAATTAAAAATAATTTAAAAAATTAATCAAGTCATGTATATTTATTAATAACTCTAATAATCATATTTATTGAATTAAATGAGAAAGATGGACAAAAAATAATTTTAAATAACAAGAATTAAAATAATAAAATAACCTAAAGTGAAAAGAGAGATAAAAAAATATCATAACTTTAATAGCAGAGACTAAAAAATAATTTGTAACTACTATTTTAAAATTTTATCAATTAATTTATTGGGTGTGGGGATCACTGGTCATACATCCACATTTCCTTGTCCGTCCTCTTTCAGAAGGACGGACTAGCTGATGGGGACGCAGTAACGCATCCCCATCAGTGCGGCTAGGATCCCAATACGGAATCCTAACCGCGATACAACCAGTCTAAGACAATGATAGCAGTCTTAGAAGTTTAGGTCTTGAGTAAGACACTCAGGGGCCCACTAAAGGGCATGAGTAGTTTTTTTTTTT
>CAODLS010142007.1:0-20349 GCA_948243855.1 Flueggea neowawraea | reverse complement strand
TCTGGAGTGTTGTCCCTCACTCACAGGGTTTGACCCTTTTTCTTTGTTTCATTTGTCCCTGTTATTATCATCTTGCAGGTGACTCTTGAGGATTATGTTCATTGGCTTTTGATGCTCAGTGAGGGATTCTGATGTTGCGGTCAATGCCCTTTTGACCGGGCCCATTTGTATGATTTGTTAGATGCTCCACACAGGGTTTCTGTGGGAGGTGTTTAGGTTTTTGACATTTTAAATGTTTTAATTTGAAATAAATTATGCACTTAATATTATATATGTTTTGTTTTTAATAAACAAAAATTTTACTTTATTTGTTTCTCATAGACGGTTCACCTCGTACGCCGGTCATGTCCTAGAAATAGGTCGTGACAATATTTAATAAACTTTTATTCACACTTTATCAATTGCCCCCTACTCTTTTCTTTGGACTTTTCTGAAGATAAGAATATAAAATTTGATGTGTCATCGGTTTATGTGTTTCACCGTGAGCCCTTTTCTTAAAATATTTTTTTTTATTTTCGGGATTAGCAGCTAATTTCCCAAGAGTGCAGGTACTCAGATTGATATTTGCCGAATAGCCACTGGGTTGACTCATCCTAACTGGGGACCGTCCGTCCTGAATGTCTTCCTCCTGTTTTGGCTCCCACATTTCAATTGAATTCTCTGATTTTGATTTGATTCAATTTCTTTCCAAAATTGAGCTATTCAATTCCAACCAAGTTATTCCTTATTTGCCACCATCGATGTTCATTAATTTATTCTTGAGTCCAATCTGCTCCTTCTCCTGATTGTGAAAGTAATCTTCCCACCTTCCTTTACTTTTTCTCTCTTGTTTTGAAACCAGAATTCATGCGATTAATTCCTTGATTGCATCTTTGATTTTTCTTACATTTTAATCAACAAATTTCCACCGATTTGCTCTCGGCTCTCCATATATGTATTTTAACCTAGCTTTTTAATCCTTGTTCTTCTCTTCATAACCGACTCTCATTTTTCATCAAGAACACAATATTTCTTGTTGGGTCTGCGTTATTCACAAAGTCATGATTTACTTGATGAGCTCAAAAGATTTTTCTACTTCTGCTTTGCACTTCTGGCCTTCTTTTCTCTCTTTTTTCTTTTTCTTTATTTTCCTTTCTCTTTTTGTTTATCTTATTTTCTGTTTGTTCCAGCGGTGGCTTTGCTAGGCTAATGCCGGTGTCGCTCGTGGTTGGCGGACGTGACTGGTGGTCGTGGCCAGTGGACGTTTGTGGTTGCAGAGGCCGAGGAGGATAACACGGTGTTCGTGATTCCATTTTGGATGTGAAGCCATGGAGCCAACGATGCCGGATGACGTCCTTGCTTCTGTTTGTTGAAACGCTGCTGCTCGTGGTCGCCGGAATGACACCGGATTTGCTTGTTGAGACAGCGTCGTATGCATCAGCAGAAATGCCGTCGCTTTTGCAGTTGGAACGATGTTGATCCTGCTAAGGAAAACGACGTTGTACGCTTTTTTTGAATGACGCCACATGTGTTGATCTTGTCTAAGTCGCTCAACGACCTGTTGCTTCCTCCGCGCGCCTCAGAACAAGTTCAAGCGACGCGTCGTCCAGAACTGTTGGCCTGCGACCTTGCATTGGTTGGCATGGCTGCACTCCTTTATTTGAATAGCTCCTACATGTCGTTTTTGGGATGAATGACTTGTATCTCATGCCTTGTTTTGGTGTTTTTCTGTTTTTGTTTTTGTTTTTCTTTTCTTCTTTTTTTTTTTCAACACCGATTTTGCAATTGTTTTTTAGGCCACTCCTCTTTTGACATGCCAATTGAGATGTTCGAGAGTTGGCACGCCGATCAAGATGTGTGAGAGTCAACACGTTGTTCGAGAGTTGACACACTGTTCGAGATGTTCCAGTGGCGACATTGTTCGAGATGTTCCAGTGGTGACACAGTGTTTGGGATGTTTGAGTGGCACCATATTATTTGAGATGATCGATGGCAGCATATTGTTCGAGATGTTCCAGAGGACTTGCTATTGCGATTAGGACCAGAGCACTTGTTGTTGCTACCACCCACACCACCATGTGGGTGTTCAGGAGCCACTTCTTGGTGGACTTTACCTCCATTACCACGTGGGCTTTCAAGAGCCTTCTTGTGGAGAACTTCATGAGCCACTTCTTAGGGGCTCGTGAGTCTTTAATTGTTCGCTGAGTCTATCAAAACCAACTCGCCTTGCGGAGTACACCGAATTGCAGAGGTCATCATCTCTAATCCACTTTGCAGAGTTCACCATCTCCACTTCACTTGGGAGTTCGTCATTTCAACTTCACTTCGTGAAGATCATCATCTTCACCATGTTGATGTTCGTCATCTACTCAACCTCGTGAAGTTCGTCATCCTCACCATGTTGGTGTTCAGGGACTTCAATCATGATGAGGCCCGAGCTCTTACTAGAATCGGTTGTTTTATTTGTTGCTCTTATTCATATGCTTTTCTTTCATGCACAATTTATTCTTGCACAATTTATATACATAGTTGCTACCCAATCACATGTCTAAATGACTTTTGGGCAAGTTATTTTGGTGGAGTCTTAATAGCAATAGTAGTTGATTTGCTTATTGAGGACGAAATAGATTAATTGTCGCATGCGTTTATGACAATACTACTTGTGGTTTCACTTGTCACACGCCTTAGCGAATAAACCGTCGAGTGCGTTCATGACAATACCACTTGGGGTTTCACTTGTCATACGTCTTAGCGAATTTTGGTGTTGCTTGCTTTCTGGACGAGACTTTGTGCTAAAGAAGGTTTGATACTCAACATTGCTTTAGCTAACAAGCCTATTTGATGGCAGTGGTTCCCAGAAATTTATCAAGTTCTAGGCATTAGGTGTTATCACCCACTTCGATTTTTAATTTTTGCTTCTCATTGAGTATCATTTGCACTTTTCGAGTACGTATACAAATTGCAATACTACTAAAATTCAACCAGATGAGAAATGCTAATGTCATGATGCAAATGTTGTGATAAAAATTAAAATTAAGAAAAAATTCACAGAAAGATTCATAGTGGGTCGGCTTGAGGGGTTACATTCACTCCTTAAGCAACTTGCTTAAGTATTTTCTTTATTTGATATGTGCAACTTACATTTATGTCGTACAATCTGCTTAGGTTTTCTTTTCACTTTCGTCTCTTTTTCCTCCATACCTTCCACTACCATCGCCTCTCCACCCAAGATCGTGTTGATGACCGGGTGTGCCTGCTTATCAACTGAAGGAATTCTCCTGTGTTGCCCTCTTGTACTGTTTTGAGGTTGTTCTATTTGACCTCTTGTTTGGGTTTCTTATGCGACTAATCAACATTAAACGCAACGAAAAACACAAGAAACATGCCACACGATCCATGTATGATAATATAATCGATTAAATAAAGTGCAGAATTTTATTACCTCTTTACTTTGATGGCCGAATTTCTTTAACACCAAAAAAGCCCGAATCAAATTTGATCCCTTACTCCCTAGCTAGTGTCGAATGTGATTGACTACAGGGACTGCCAAAGGACGACTCCCATCTACTCTCTCACACACACAGATCTCTAGGTTAGACTACATGTGCTAGCACTCACAAACTAGCTTTTTTTCTTTTAGGTTTCGGCTATGTGGAGGAGCAAAGAAAAAAAAATTTCTTTCTCCTTTTGGTTGTGTATTATCGAACCCTAAACAAGAGAGAGTGAGAAAAAATAAAATCCCTTCTTTTTCTCCTTTTAGAATTCGGCTAGGGTTTTCACAAGAGGAGAGCTAGGTTTTACGAAAACCCTAAGGTTTTTATGCCTTGTGTGCCGCCCCTTTTAATTGCCCAAACCCTAGAGTTTTATTTCAAAAATAAAACCATAGATGTAGTGCACTAAGTGGCCGGCCATACTCCTACAAAATAGGAGACCAACCTTAATTGAAACTCCTTTGTGTATGCCGCCCACTTCAATACACCAAACCTTAGATTTTATTTCCAAAAATAAAACCCTAATTTGTGCATGTGTGGACAACCTCTCCACTCCTACAAGATAGGAGATTGCTTCTTGAACAAGTTCTACTTAAACAAGAAGTTTTCTTCCTTCTTTCAATTAATTAATTAAAACCTTTTTAATCAATTAAATCATTAGGCCGAATTTTCATTCTCTTTTGCCTAATGAGTGTGCCGAATTTATCATGAGCCCACCTCATTATGTTTTATTTATCAACATAAATTAATAGCCCGATAAGAAAGATAGTTTAAGTTCTAACCCAGATCTTTATTGTGTGCGATATTGTAGGTCCATTCAATGTTGGCAATGGGTCTAAATTAATTCAAAACCCATAAATCATAATTGGTCTTTAGCAAGACATTATGATTACCCAAATTGAAATGAATGTCAATTACGAATCAGCATAATCTAATTACAACCTTATACAACCATTTGCCTCTCGATATCGGAATTAGCATAAGAAATGGAACGGGGCACCCTTATTTATGTTAAAACATTTTCTTGATCTATAAGTGATCCTGACTAAGTCAAACAAATGATAACTCTTATCACTTTATTTGTGTGTGGCGACACACCACTCAGTTTCACTAATCAAGTGGCCGGTGATATCTTCTCTCTCTTCGAGAGTGAAAATCCCTTCACTTCACTCATGTTTCTTAGCATGACTCATGGCATACCCAATCATACTCATACTTGTTACTCATTACAAATAACATTAGGCGTACATCAAAGTATACGAGAAATCACCTAAGAACCCATAGTGATTTCAGGTCGAGGGATTCTAGTATAAGCGTTGTATGAGAAATACTTATGACCTTTCAACCATGTAGTATTCTCATAAGTGAATCGATCCAAAACACTGTTCTCCAACATGTTCTATGTTCTCTGATTGATATCTCATATCCTATGACCAGTAAAACATGATTATCGCACAAAGTACATACTAGTCTTGGTTTATTGTCACTCTCATGACAATAATCGACTAAGGATATTTAGAATAGTATTCTTTTATGCTTCAAGGTTTTACTATCCAAATCACATATTTGATAATTTAAGCAGAATCACTATTTATGGATGTTTTATCAAATTAAACATGCACATAAATAATAATGAGATAAAACAATGTCTCATAATATATAATATAAAATATAATCTGGATACAATGCATTGAGGCTAGGGTTTACACTAACACTCTTCGGTTCTCACACTGTTAATCTCTTCCACGATGATTTTCATACATTCTCTCTTCCCGAGGGCATTCTACCTACCTTCTGTCTATGCGTCTACGTATATGAACCGGTTCAACTTCCCATCTATCACCAATACCTCAATCTGGTTCATGAAGTCCCAACATTTTTCTGCGAAATGCCTACTTGCGTCATGGTATCATCAGTAGGCATCCACATCCCTCTCTAGAGGCTTGTCTGCCCTAGGAGGAATGGAGGTGAGTCCAGACCCATCTTTCGTCTCCAAGATCAATGACTTTGATTCTTCCAATGGTGTGTACTTCTTTAAGCAGGGACTAAAAGGTGCTCCTTAGTCTCCCGACCTTTCCTTCTTCCTACTCAGCTTCTTCTGAGCCTCTCTCTCATTCCTCTTCTTCTCTTTGTCCTCCTTAGTCCCTACGATCCTCATGACCTCAGCTTGAAAGATATACTTATTGGCTTGAACAAATAGATCGGCCAAGGTTCTTGGTTGTTCTAAGGATAAAAACTCTTGGAGTTGGACTGATCGTGTCCTTTGCAGCATTGCAGCCACCGTCACCCTGAGTTACAGATCGTGGAATTCGAGAGTGGCGTTCCTGAATCTGTCCATGTATTATCACAAAGTCTCATTCTCACTCTACCTCACGCTCAACAGGTACATAACGTCCTTCTTATACTTGCTACTGATGATGAAGGCTTTGATGAATTATTTCCTTAACTGGTCAAAGGAGGAGAGAGATGCCTCTTTCAATCCGTTGTACCACGACTAGGCATGGTCTTTTAGCGTGATAAAAAATGTACGACACATGATATCATCCTCCCATCCATGAAGCATCGTGATGGCCTTATAGTTTTGCACGTGTTCATACAGATCTTCCTTTCCTGAGAAAGCCAGCAACGAGGGCATCTTGAACTTTGGAGGAAGGAGTTTTCCCATGACTTCCTTGTGAATGGAGATTTGATCATTTGTTGCTCCTCATCTGCAGGAGCCAACTTTTTTTGCTCGAGAACTTCCTCAATCATCTTCTTCATTTTTGTTGCTTCCTGAACATTCATCGAGGATTGGGGCTTCGCTTCTGCCTTTCTTGTAGGAACCCTTGGCTCTTCTTTGCAGGTACTCTCCACCACCTCCTAGTAGTTTTCCCTTCTAGCTTCGACTTGAGCATCAGGAACATGAACATTGAAGCGTTCTTGGCGAGGTGGATGATTTAGCTGTTCAGGAACTTGTGTAGGCTGGTGATGACTTTGTTGTGGAGCGTCACCTCTTTGGTACTCTTTCACTCCGAGCACTTTGGGCGCAGTCACTTAACGTGGGTGGAAGCTGCCCTTGAGGAAGAAACTGCTAAAGCAAAGCCGTTATCTTGCCCAAAGCTTTATGGTTCTCTTCATTCTGCTTCCCCAACACCTCGTAATCAGCTAGTGGAACAGTCAGGATGGCGTTTCTCGAGGCTTTTGCTCCTGCTCCAGCTCCAACTCTTCTTGTATCCTCCTCGGGATGTCCTGCTTGGCTTGAAAGTGTTTGCACCATGATGCAATGAGTAGGTGGTTATTGGTGAACTTTCTCGAACATCTATGAACAAGGCTTTTCATTCAGGTTTTCACATACGACGCCAATTATTGTTGCCTGAAAACACAGAACATAGTGAGGTCGGGATGCTCCCCGGGGAATCTCCGACACTCAAGTTAGTAGCAATTTTGGCAGAGTGTAAATGTATGTGGAAAGTAGAGCATGCCCTGAGATGTTGTTCCTTATATCTATTTATAGAGTGGTGATTGGTAGGTAAGTATTGTAACGCCTTGTAACATTCATGTATTGATGATGATTCATAACATCCTCGTTTCATATTAAAATTGAATATACTTAATGGACTTTTATTCACACCTCATCAATTTGAAATTTCATTAGGAATCGTTAATATTAATTTAAACTAGCCCTTTACATGTGCTACTCACAGTTATTAGAATTTTTATTATTTATATAAAAATAACATTAATTCTAAAAAGTAAAAAATAAAATTAAACACGGTAAATTATAATCTTTTTTATTTTTAAGAAATATACATTTTTAATTTTAATGTATACGACAAAAGGTTCAAATAAAATTTTATGTTGAGTATAAAATAATAAATAAAATATTCTTTTAAAAAAATCTTATAAAATTTCCAAACTACAAAACCGAAACTAATTAATATTTAGTAAATTTGCATTATTTTTTTCTAAATTTTGTAATTTTAAATATTTTATTTATTTGACTATTTAATTATAATTTTCTATCTCAAAAATCTATAATTTTAGTTGTCTTACTTTTTTTTATAAACTACCAATGTCAAAGCCCGTAGCAAATAATTATTTTTTCTTCTTAAATAAAAAAATAAGAATTATAATAAAAAATAATTTGATATTTTTTTATTTTAAGTCAAAATTAAGAAATGATACTTAAAAATAAATAATTTGCTATATGATTTAGTGTCACAACTATGAGAAAATTGCACTAAACTTATAAAACAATGTCACAAAAATTATTTAGTTATATCTTTCTCAGCCTTTTGATTAAAATCAAAATAAATAAATTTAATATTAATGAAATTTTTTTAGAATATCTTTCCATTAACCAAAATAACTTGACAAAAAAATTTAGTAATTCATTTTCCAATATGAACATCAACTCCTTGGAAAATTAATTATTTTCATGAGTAATTTATATATTATTATACTCAATATAAAAATAAAATAAATTTCTATCAATAATAAAAAGTAAATTGTGTGATTTCTCTTCTAATTATCTTTGTCAATTTTCTAAGTATAAACTAAGAAAACTAATATTCGATATATGTAAGGTCTTTTCATTGTAAATAATAGAACAAATTTACAATCATGAGATGTAGATGATACGATTTCTCTTCTAATTTTCTTTTTTAATTCTTTTAAGTAGAAACTATGAATACTTATTTCGTTACATAAAAGTCTTTTTATTATAAAACATAGAAAAAAGTATATATTTTTTCTTACTAATTTCGATATATGAAAGGTATTTTCATTGTACAAAAAATAGATTAAATTTCTAACAATATGGTGTAGATGGTGCGATTTCTCTTCTAATTTTCTCTGTCAATTTTCTAAGTATAAACTAAGAGCATTTATTTCGATTTATGAAAGATTTTTCATTGTAAAAAAAAGAACAAATTTCCAATAATAAAGTGTAGATTGTGTGATTTGTGTTCTAATTTTCTTTGTCAATTTTGTAAGTATAAAATAAAAGCACTTATTTTGATATAAGAAAAGTCTTTTCAATATAAAAAATAGAAAAAAATATATGATTAGTCTTAATAAGCTCTTCTAAATAATATATGATAGTTTAAGGGAAAAAAATATACAATAAAAAAAGACAAATACCAAATGACTATTAAATAGAATGTCACTTGTCAAAAAGTAGGAAAAACTCTCTGATTATTAAATATGTATTGATCGTTTTGACAATTTCTATATGTCCAAACGATGTAGTTTTATTATTGGTTTATAACTTTAACTCACCTTCTGTCCACCTACTAAAACCCGTAAAAAAGATAGTCACGTAACCCTAATTTGAGTTCATTGTTCTTTTCTCATCTCTTGCCTCCGCGGCTCCGCCCAAGTTCCTTAACAAGTAAACATCAATACTCCTCTTTTGCTAGAGCTTGAGGAGGTTAAAGAAAATAATGAGGATATGCCCTCATTGCATGGAAGAAAAGGAACAAATCCTTATTTGGATGAGTAACAAGTATGGGACTCTTCTTCATTTTCATTTCTTGTTAATTGTTGAATCGTCATGTCAAAGCATGAGATTTCACATGTCAAATAACAATTATAATATCACCTTTTGCACTAATTTCGTGATTCTCTACAATTAGTAGCCTTTAATCTTTTCCACTGCATGTGTATTTGATTGTGTTTGAAGAAGCAAAAATGTGCAGTTCATCTTGTCGTATTTGAAGAATCGAAAATATGTAATTTATGTGTTTGAATGAGCAATTGAAGCAGCAAATATTGAAGAATCAAAATTTCTTAATCTCTGTCCCGAAAATCTAAAAGTGCTGGGACAAAACGTGAGAGAGACTTTAGGACTCTGGGACGGGACTAAATCTATCAAAATGGAATCCCTGAAAATTGGAATGGGACTGGAGATTTCTAAATCCCTGTCCCGCCCAACCTGTGAGCAGCATTAGTCTCGACCGTCTGTCTATTCGTCAATTCTCTTTTCTGCCACAAAGCACACGCTTCGTTTTTGCAAAGCTTGCTTGCCAGTTTTTTTTTGTCATCATGATCTCTGCCATGTCGGGCTCCGCCACACACAGCGTGGTGGACATTGACGATCTTTGTCGTGCGTGGTTGGTAGAGATCAATGATGCACTGGACAGAGGCGTGGTGGCGTCGAAATCGCTGGCCTTGGCGGTTAGGATTTCGCAACCCTAACTGCAATAATCTGTCATTATGTCAAATTTTACTTTTGATCTTGAATCTTTAGAAATTACAAATTAGTCTCTACTTAAACTTTAATGTTCTTATAGTTAAAAAGAAATAAATATACTTCTTAAATACTAATTTTAACACCTCGTCCGTTCTAATTAGGTTCTCTGTAGCATTCCGTTCAATTTTGATTCGATTCTTGGAAGTTTTGAAATGATATTTGGATGTTTGAAATGACGAATTGATATATAGGAGGTATATTGGTGATATTTTTTTGTAAGGTTAGGTGTTGTAGAAGCTCGGGAATGATTCAGCGTGTCACAACCTGACTCACAATGCATATTAAAAAGCATACGTGATAAAAAATATATTCATATAAAAACATATATTCATATGCATTACATTAGTATCATCAGACATTGCATAAAACATTTAGATGACTGGAAAAAGAGTAACAAGATGTCATTTATTTCTATTTGTTGAAATTAGATTAAAATTCCTTAGAAAGTTTATAAAAATGCTAAACAGTGGATCAGTGGGGAAGAAAGTACTAAAAGTAAAGAAGACACAAAACGAGGGCAAAATGTCGTTTAGTGATTCTGTCATTTTTGTTTTTAGATAAGGACCAATATTTTTGCATTTAATAGTTTAGAGATTTCAGTACCATAAAGTGGCAATCATTGAATAAGGGCCAAATTAAAAGAAGAGTAAAATTTTCTTATTAGACCTTTTGATCAACTTTTTATCACATGTCACCTCATGCTTGAATTAAAACATAATAAAAACAAATCAAATTCATATAAACCTGAACCATTTCTTGCACAGCCATAAGAGAGGGCAGGAAAGAAAAGAAAGAAAGGGAAGAAGAGAGAAAGAACTGATTTGGTGAGGAAAATTCAATAGGAACTATAAAAATCACCGAAAACAAAACTAGATCAGTAGTTCTTGCATCATTTGCTTCTAACTACCAAAGTAAGTGAATTTCTTTCTTCATCTCTACCCATTAATCATATAGGAATGTGTTTAGGGTTTTGGTTTGCAAATAATTGCAATAGAACATGATTTAAATATTGATTTGCATGATTTGGTTGATGGGTCTGTTTAGGGTTTTGATTTCTGTCCGAAATTGTATTGTTTTGTTCAAGTATTTAGAGACATATTTTAATGAGACGTAAAACATGAAATTTGTTGTAAATTATGTCTCCTATAAGTCTGTATAATCTTGTGTTTATTGGAAATTTATGGCATGATTTAGGATGGTTGAGTTTAATGTTATTTTAAGAGTACTCTGTTTTCAGAAACGCTGTTGGTATTGATCTCATGTTTTGAGAACCTTAAAGACATAATTATTTGATGGTCAAAACATGAAATTTGTTTGTAAATGTGTCTAGAGTATTTATGTAAATTTTCAGTGTAATTTAATCCTTATAATGTGAATTAGGTGGAATAAACTATAGGCTACTCACATAAAATAATTTTGTTAGAAATTTGTAATTTTGAAATATTGGTCAGATTGTTTTATAAGAAATTAAGACTGAAATTTGGTTGGAATGCACTATTATATGTCTATTATATGTGGATAAAGTTTCACAACAAAAGGAGTCTGTTTAGATGTTAGAAGAAATGGGTTGTCCAAAATAGTATAGAATAGAATTTAAGCTACCTTAAGCATAATATCTCTTTTGTTATAATTGGATTGTTTTCCTTCCAAATCAAATGAAAAAATGCATTCACAATAGGTTAGTAACAAGACCTCATTTGTTCAAAGCATAACATATATGTACATTGCATATATTTATAAGTTAGAACTGGAAAAACTCAAGTAAATATTATAGGATCGAGAAATATTGAGAGGGAGCCCGAGCAAGGTAACGGGGTATACTATCTGTCTTAAAAATGTGAGTATAAACTATAGATTATATTCAAATACTTGTTATATAAATTGTGTTCAAAGATGTACTTTTGATATTATTACATGGACATATTGTGTGTCTAGTTCAATCTACGTGATATATGCTATATGTTCAAAATCTTTATATGGATTTTTATATGGATATGTTGAGAATGCTCATTGCACATATGGGATGTAATGCTTTTACATGGATATTGATTATCAAATGTTTCATATATGGATGCATTCATATTGGGCTAAATAAAGGTTGTGTGACCATCATGCTTTTGTATTTGCAAAATATACACAGTAGGACCTCGGGTCATATTTCATATTGGAGACCTTTGGGTCATATTTCATACTGGAGACCTTCAGATCATATTCATATTAGAGACCTTAGGGTCAAATTTCATACGATGTCGACCAGACAATTACACAGTGGTACACAAGAATCTCGGGGTGATACATGGTTTGTTTGGTCACAACATATAAAATGGAATACAGAGACATGTGCATATGTTTATATGGCTTAGTTAATTAATTATATATTATATGTTTGAATTTGATCTATGATGGTTTATGCTCATTGAGTTGTAACTCACATAAAGCCCAAATATTTTTTCAGGTTTCCACTGTTGATAAGTCATTTTGCTTGTTTTGAGCTTGGAGTTTGTTGATAGCAGCATAAGTCACAGGTTGACCAGCTGGTGCTCTAGACTCCTTCCTCCTCAGCATTTACATATGTATAGTTAGTTGAGTCTTTTTGACTTGTGATTATAAAATTTTGAAATTGAGTTATGTATATGTGACTTATAATGATATTTATGTTTATATAAGAAAAATGTATTTCTTATTAGAGTTTCATAATAGTATATGATTATGGTTGTGTAAGAAATATGTTATCTTGTTGGAATTCTATGATAATATCTGAATATATGTGATTATATAAATGCAATTTAATGAGAAATAAGGTAAAAGGGTGTTACACAGCGCATTCGAGGAAGCAATAAAAGTCGCGTATGTGAGCTGGACAACTGATAACATAAGTTGGCAGTTGGGTAACGTACGTTATCTAGGCAATAAGCTCAATGTATGTTAAGCATTGTGCAACATACGTTGATCATGCTTAACGTGCGTTAAGCTTAGTGCAACATACGTTATGGTCTATTTTTTTAAATAGAATGTTCTGGACACATTTTGGAGCAATATAACATATGTTGCATTGTTGAATATGTAAGTTGTGAGCATAGGATGTATGTTTTGGCTTGAATAACATATGTTGGCTTGTGTAAACAAGTGGAACAGTGCATTTCGATGCAAGGTCGTATAAACACCTCCCCTACCCGACTTCTTCTTCATTTTTCATCCATTTTCACTTCAAATCTGTCTCTTCTTCTCTCTAGTTGCTCCTCATTCATTCCATAACATCTCTTGAGGTAAGGATTCATTCCTAACTCATTTCTTCTTCCATTTGTTGCAAGATTTATACATGATATATTGGGTGATGGTTTGAATCTAGGGTTTGATTTTGGATGATTTTGACAAAATGGGAGTTCAAGATTGTTAGATTATGATAGATCTTGCTTGAATAGAGTTAGGAATGTGTGGATTTAACTTGGGTTTTGCTGTTTATGCATGTATGTTGAGTTGGTATTTGGAGTGACGGTTTTGATTTAGAAATTCTATTTTTGAACAAATTTTTGACTTGATTGGAGTTAGATTTTGTTAGTTTATGTTAGATTAAACTTGATGAATTTTGGGTTTTGGTTTGGAATCAAGATTTGATAATGTTTTTGAAATGGGTTAGGGTTTAATGTACGAAAGTTAGAATTTTTTAGAAATTATAGTTTGTTTAGTGGGATTGATTATAGATTTGAATATTTGAGGTTAATTTGAGTTGATTAGAGTGATTTGGAACATTGCATATCGGGTTGTGTGAATTTTGTGGAATTTTTGAAAAGATTTATGTCGCAAGGACTAAATATCTATATTTTGAATATTTGAGGTCTAGAATATGAATATAAGTGGAGGATTGATTTGTAATTTTTTAAAAATTTGAGAACTGAATCATAAATACTATGACTTGGGGGACTCTTGTATAATTTGTTAAAAGTTGAGGGACTAATTTGATATTTTATAGCGCATCCAATATTTGAATACAAAAGTTAGATCTTCGATTGAAATAGGATTTCTGACATCATCGGAGGTTTGGGAATCACATTTACATTCCATACATTTCGTATTGCCACAGTACAGTATTTGACTCCGTTAAAATAAATTCTATTTTCAGCTCTGTTCAATTTTTGAGGTGACTAACCATTTACCAATGGTCTGTGATTTGGGATTACTTGGATTGGCATCCAGGTGAGTGAGATGTCATCTTTAGACACATAGACCGTGTATTTTCGAAATTATATGTTTTTTATATGTCTGGACATTTGAATGTAATCCAAAATAATTAATGGTTTGGAAATATTAAAATCTGACTTATGTGAGAACTTCTGTGTTAAGCAAATTTTTATTTCTAAAATTTTTTATGTTTTTGATTAATACATAGTCTGTTTGAGATTTATTATTACTCCGTAATAGATATTCTATTTTTTAAATTAAATGTACTTTCTCTAGAGGTGATCCCGGTTTATGAACAGACGGTTCTGGTTCAAGAAAACCTTTAAACCAAAACCAAACCACCTTGGGGAGGTTATGGGTTGTTCGATTCTAGTTTGTGACGATTTGGGTAGGTTCGGTCTGGTTCAAACTATTGTTTTTTAAATATTGTTGTAATAAGGATGATTGGACCGTTGGCAACAGCCTTTTTTGTTCTGGCGGGCGGTCCGGGCCGGGCCGATGGAATTGCAGTTTAACGGTTTTAGGATTCTTTGAACCTGAACTGGACCGTTGGTTGGGCAGTTTGGCCGGTTCCGATTTAGACCGGTTAGGTTTTGGCCATGACTAATTTTCTCTACTTTGTTTGCTGTTTGAATATATATTATATATTCTCTGGTAGTCGTAGACCACATATTTCTTAATGGCTATTATCGCCTAACTGGTTAATATTTGCATTAGTGGTTAATATGTGCCTTAGCAACTATTATTTGCCTAAGTGGCTATTATCTGCCTTAATGGTTGTCTGTTGCCTAAATGACTATTTTATTACTGATCTGCCTTAGTGGCTATTATCTTTTCTTGACCCGTTTGGTTAGTTAATAAGAATATTTTGATTATGTATAGGTGCGTGTTGTATGCATTGTCTGCGAACTGTTTTCAGAATGGCTTTCCAAAAGTATATATGTATGTACGAGTATATACTATTAGTGTTTGGTTATATACGTGCATGTAGTATTTTTGAAAAAATGTTTTCAAAACGGTTTATGTGATATCATAGCGGCGCTTTAGAGTGTTGTTCCTTACTGAGTTTTACTCATCCCTTTTTTAACATTTCAGGATATTTCGGCTTCTGCGTACAATAAGAATTCATGTTCAGCAGTGAGTGCCCTTCTATTCAGGCCCGGTTTGTATGTATGTTAGATGTTCTACACCGAGGGTTTGTGGGTTTATGGTTTTGTATCTAATAATACTTTGTTTTAACTGATTTTACCTATAAATATTTATTTTGTATTTCAATTTTACGGTTATTTATCTATTATTAATGAAATCGGGATTTTTAACTATTATTGTTTAATAAATATTTAGAATAAGAAATTGGGTAGATGTTCTGTATATCTGAGACTTGTGTGAGATGGACTGAATATATGGTTTGGTTCGCCTCGTACGCCAGTCATGATCCGTTCTCAAGTCGTGACACTGATTGGACATTAATCGAGTACAAGTTGAATACTTTGATAGTTTAATTTAATACTAGTTGAATATTTATCAAATACCAATTGAATACCCATTTGAATAGTAATTGAATAATGTTTGAAGTCTGTTTGAATGCCAAACAAATATTGTTGTTAAAAAGTTTTTGAATACCAATGGGATGCTATCTAAAAACTGACAAAATACTGTTTGAATACTTTTTTAAAAACTTTTGAATACAATTGAATACTATTTAAAAATTTATTAAATATCAATCGAATAATTTGACATTTACCTTTATTTTTGCTATACAATTTTTGCATAAATCTCTTTGTTTTAAATTGTTTTCCAAACGAGATGCAATTGATTTTAAATTTTTATCTCATATTTATAAAATATTATTATAATATTTAACATGTATTCAGATGATATTTAACCGATATTATAATATTCAACTATTTAAGTGGTATTTGACTGGTATTTTGTGAGGGGTATGTTTTGTAATTTACAATTTTTTAATGGATAGAAGCAGATATAAAAAAAGTGCGTCCTCGTGCGAGAAAATGAAAAAAGGCCAACTTTTTGTGGGCGGAAGCGATGTAATTGGCCGTAGATGGATCGGAAGTTGGAACTGTGAACAAGAACAACATAGTGGTGGGTCTTCAATAGTGTGGGCTGCAAGACCTAAGGGATGGGTCAAAGCTTAGTGCGGCGGGCAGCAGCAGAGGCACGTCTGAAGCTATTTCTGGCTTCGTTTCAAGGCCTAATACTGTTGTTTTGGATTAGATCAATGTCGCAACTTCGGCTCAATATGGACCCAACACACGCATCACCTGTCACAAAATTGAGGAAACATACTATTATTCTTCTTTTTAAAGAAGGGGTCTTTTTCAATATAACATTTTTATAATAACTTCTAGTGATAATTATGTCATACACTTTGCTTTGTATGGACTGTATATGTCTATTACATATACATTTATAATATTTTTTTTGGTGCAGTTGTAATTGTCAGATTCACTTTATTACAAATGTAAATAAATATAAATAATGTATAAACAATATTCAAAATATGGCGTAAAATGTAATTTTAAAAAATTGTTCAACTCGAGTGTGTAATTTTAAAAAATTTGCCAAAATATGAAAAGTTGGTAGCGTGAATTCAAAAATTATAATTTTAAAGAGTGTGTATATGTAGTTGGCCCTAATTTCCATTTCGGGTAATTTTTTTATTTTTTTATCCATTTTAGTGTTATTTGTGTATAAATTCCTAGAAAATTAGGTCCAGACCGGATTGAACCATTCCAATAAATTGGTAAAATGTAAATCTTGTTCATTAAGAAAATGTAAATCCCACTTTTTAAATATTGTGCAATAATAAAAAAACTTTAAATATTCAATTAAGAAAAAAATTGTGATTAAATAAGAGTTTTATTTTTTGAATTTTTTTAAAAATATATTGAAAAACTTACTAAAGCTTCTTGATAATTTATATTTTTTTCTATGTAATTACAATGATTCTGTCATCTAATATAATATAATTGACATAACATTTCAAAAAGAAAAACGCAATATGGAACTTAATCTACGGTGGAAGTAATGCAAAAACTAACAGAATTCCAGTTCTTTTTCCCACAAAATCAAATCAAAAGAAATCACTTTCAGTCATTAAAAAAATATATTTCATCAAGAAACCTACAATGCATGGTTGTTTTCAGCTAAAATTTTCCCGACAACGATAATTTTCCCTCCAACTATATGTTTTGCTTCATTTTCTTCGAAAGAGTACAATATCATTTTGCTTGCCAATTCTATTTTATTTTTGTTTTATTTATGAGGCAACGGGTCACAACCATGCTTCTTGTTCAATTCTGTTCGTTTCTCTAATTTTTGTTGCGTGACAGACATTTTTAAAGACAATGAAAATTCTGTTTTACTTGGACAATTTGACTTAAAAAATTGATAGAATAATTCAATTAAGGTGTCACATGAGTCTTGTAGTGACCCAGGGTCGAGTTTGAGAGAAATCTTCAGGCCTCTATTTCGACCATTCTATTTCGCTCTAGCGGTTTTAGCTACAGTAACAAAATCCAGTTCCTGTCAAATTTAATTATGACTCTTCAAATATTTCATATAGTGGGGCATATATAGCTCGTATGGTTACATCCAGTAAGGATAAACTACCACTAATTGCTTCCTCTTCTCCTTATTCTTTGACAAAAAACAAAATCCACAGAAATATACCAAGAGAATTGGAAACAAATTATGTTGAAGATGAATCCCTTTATACAAATCTTACCCTTGATTTTCATCGGTTGATGAGGGGAAAAAATTGGCTCCATCTCGATCTACCTCCAACCAACCACTAAAAACATGAAACACAAAAATAAAAAAGAAAGGACTTTTCTGTTCTTTGAAATAATGTTATTGATAGCCTTCATACTTGAAATTTGATTAAACCTTGTTTCCATAAAAATTTGACTCCAATCTAATTTAAATGATTAATTTAGACAAAGAAGTGCAAGAAGTCATAAAACGAGAACACTTCAGAACATTCTAACAACGTTAAATTTCTTCACATTCGCCAAAGAAAAATCAATTTGGTGAATATTCTAACAACGTAATTTTAAAGAAATAATCATCTCTATATATTTGCCTTGAAAAATTAACCTAAAAGCTCAATTTTCCTAAATTTATCATTAGGTCTAAACTTCATGGATTTGGCTTTTCAATTTGCTATATATTAAGGTTAGGTTTGAAAATGCTTATACAAAACAAAATATTTGTTTTGGACTGAAAAAAAAGTACATAATTGGTGTGGACAAAGGGAATTATTTGGAATATCTAACCTTGAATACAACAAAATACTTTCTTCTCTTTCTCAATTTGTTTGATGACGAATTTGAAAAATATTGTACCAAAATAGGTTTAATTTTTTTTTGTGGTCATTAAAGATAAAAAAATATGTTCTGATGAGGATGGGTCTGAATTTGGTTCAATTATTAAGTTTTATAGGTCTTTACTTGGTGTTTTATCAAGTATTTCTGTTTGCTTTATTCGCTGGCAAGCGAACGTAGTGACTCATGCTTTAGCATAAGCAGCCGTTCTCATACTTGCTCTTGTACTTTGCAAGGTGTCCCAACTTTTGTGAGGCCTCTCTTGCAATCTAATGGGAAAAATTTAACATTTCCACTAAATTAAAATTTAAAATTTGATAAATTTCATATAAATTTTAAACATAGAAAATGTCAGATAAGGAAAATTAAATTTGATAAATGCCATTTTTGAGAAAAATCGCAATATTTTAGGGAGAAATTATTTTTTCGCAAAAAAAATAAATTCCAAAGGAGAAAACATTTAATCTTTCAGAATGTATTCGGTGATCTCCAAATGTATCAAAGTGTATCCATATGTATCCAAATGTTTCCAAATCACAATTCTTTTATATAAAATTTGATTTCAAATTTTTTTGATATAATATTTTTTTAAAATTAAATGCTTAAAATTACAATTTTCAATATAATTTTTCCAATTTTTTTATAGTCTCTAAAATTTATCAAAATCTCAATTTTTTATATAATTTTTTTATAGTATCCAAATGTATCCGAAATTCAATTTTTATATAATTTTTTAGTCTCTAAATGTATCAAAATGTATTCAAATGTATCCGAATATATCCGCGAGTATCCAAATGCATCCATCCCTACATAAAATCAAGATAATTCAAAAAATTCACCTCCACAGAAAATTAATTTCAACGAAAATTAATTAAAATCAGCAAAATAAGCTGAACAAACAAAATGTTTTAAAGTATTTTTTCATGTTAAATAATGAATAACAAAGACTTTTTAATTTTTTAAAACTAAGGGCATTTAAGTAAATTTAAAAAAATAAAAAAGGCAGCAACTAGGGTTTTTTTTACCTTAGCCGCCACTCATATCAAGATGCACTCCACCACCGTCGCTGCACCGCACTCCACCATATCTCGCGAGACAATGAACAGAGCATCGAAGAGAGGAGTCCGACGAGAGATATCCGACCAAATAATGACCAAGGAGAGAAGAAGAGATCAACCGACTGTGATGAGAGAAGAGATGAAGGGAAGAAGATACGAAGTTGAGAGAGAGAAAGTGAGGACGAGAGAGGAGAGAGAGAGAAACATAATATGTGAGGGGCGGAGGATGGCGACGACGGAGGGTTTCAGGTTGTTAAGGTTTCATAGATGAGATTGAGAAAGGAGAGGATGAGAGAGAAAGTAGAATGTGAGAAAAGAGGAGAGAGAAAAAATTGACTTTTATTTAATCAAATGTGACAGTTTTTAACTAAAGATTAAAAGTATGTCATCTAAACAACTGAACATTAAAAATATTAGTATTTTAGCAATTAAGAAACTGGTATTGTAATACCCCGAATAATTTTTATAATTATTTTTGGATAATTATATTTGGAGTAATTATTTTGAATAATTTTGGATAATTATATTTAGAGCAATTATTTTGAATAATTATTGGGGGATAATTAGTTTTGGGAATAATTATTTTTTGATAATTATTTTTGGGATAATTATTTTTGGAATAATTATTTTTTAAATAATTTGGGTAAAAATTTGAATTTTTATTTTTTGGTAATTGAAGAGTTAATTTTATGTTTTATTTCTGATGTTTGTTCTTCCGACACGTGATTCTCTAAACTTTAGAGATATATTCCTTGTTCATCTATACCTTTGGGTATTTTGTTACTTTGTAATTTGTTCCTCGAGAATGTTGTCTCATGTTTGTTCTATGATCCAATTTTGCTGTTAATTGGGGTAAGACCCTAATTGTCCTCTGTTGTCATTCATTATTTCTGCATATGTATACTTTGGTATACTCTGTCTTAGATTCTGTACTTTTCTTGGCATGTTTGCATAGAGAGCTAATTCGTTAGCAAAGTGATAGTTGCACTCTACGAGGTTTGATTTGGAGACTTTGTTTTGATTTTCGAATTGGAATTTGGACATATGACTAGATTGAGATTCTA
>CAODLS010141937.1:0-23749 GCA_948243855.1 Flueggea neowawraea | reverse complement strand
ATTGCAACCTGAATTTAAGCCTTGTTCATTGTTCTTGGTGATACAAGTTTTGTTGTGCTTATTTCCAATTCTTAGTTACTTGTATCCTTATTTCAAATCTGTTGGTGAACGATTTATCATTCATAAACATAGTGTTTGTGAGGTTGGAATCAAGGGTAGATCGTAGGCTGGTTTATTCTTGAACCGGAATCAAGAATTGTAAGAGTTCTCACTTAGCTTGAAAGTGAAAGTTGTAAGAAAAGTTTGAGAATAGTGGAAATCCTAAGTGGTGATACTTAGGTAGTGGATGTAGGCAAGTGTTTGGCCGAACCACTCTAATTCTCTTGTGTTATTTAATGTTTTAGTTTGTCTCTTATGTGCCTAAACGAAAAGATTTCAAAGCCTTGAGTTCCACACTATTCAACCCCTTGCTAGTGTGGTATTTGCTCTTTCAGGGATAACACTACAGATTGTCTCATACGTGCTCACAAAGATTGTTTTGAAAATAGTTCTAAAATATCACATGCAGGTATAACCAAATATATATATATATACACGCTATGTATATAGTAGCGTTTCAAAAACCATTTCGAAACTATTTGCAAACAAAGCATACACATGCACACATACCATCAGGAGCATTAGCAAAATCTTTCAAAAATAAAGTGAAGTTTAATAGAAACCTTTTAGTTATCAGAAGTTGCAAAAACAAGGTCCCAAAAACCTTTTTAGCTTTATCAAAAATTCCAAAATAGAAATAAAAAACCTTTAGCTTTTTAGAAATTCTAAAATTAGAACGTTTGCCACGTAGGCACAAATGTTGTCATCTAGGCAAGTAACGTCGCGCAGGCGAGTATAGCCACTAAGGCAAGCATAGCCATTAAGGCATTCGGTAGCCACTAAGGTATAAAGATATATACATGGCCACTAAGACACCAGGATAGCCCTCTAGGCCGTATCCCATGATGAATCAAAAAAACAAAGTCAAAGTAGTATTGCCACATGTCAAGGGACTCTTTTTGGTGGATAAAAGGCATCCACTTGAGGCATTTTTGGACACAAACTTATTAGAGTTTTACCACATGTCAAGGGATATAAATACTCCCTCTTATTCACTCTTCCACACACTTTACACTCTACATCTTTTTTATTTTGGAAGAACACACTTCTTCTTCTTGGTCAAGAACTTTCAACTAGGGTTTTGATGAAGGAAGAGGAGAACTTTAAGGCTTGAGGATTTCACTACAAATCAAACTAGAGAAGCTTTCTTTACATCTTATTCTCCCTATTTCCTCCTCAATCTCATTGTTTCCTACTATTATTTTTGTTGTATTTCATTGTCTCATTTTTATGGACATGGTCATGGTAGCCTAAACCTTTTGTTAGGGTTGAGAGATGTAGACTCTTGATAGATATTTTTTTATATTTATGAATGGAAATGATGTATTTCATGTGATATCTTGTGTTGAAGTTGGGTTGGTTCAATGACTTGTTTTGTATGAATATTGTTATGCTTGATCACCATAGTGATATTAGTGACAAATTTAGGTGAAGGATTGAAAGATGAAGCTTAAATGAGTTTTACAAGCATTGAAATTATCATACTTAGGGTAGACATATTCTTTGTAGGTAAGGTGTTCGATGAAATTTTTTAATGAAACCTAATGAGTCTAGTTTAATTAGGTAAGGCCAAAAAGACCCTCCTAATAATTGTAGACATAGTTTAAATAAACTTGAAAGAGGCTTTAAGCGAAATTACCTAGAGAACACTCAATCCACAAAAGAACCCATTCATAAGTATAACAAGTAGAAGCTTTGGTCGAACCTCGAAAGCCCTAACTTCTTATCATATATTGTTTGCTTTCTTTTCCAATTTAAGTTGAGTGTTTATTTTATTACATCGTAGTTTCTTATTCAAATATAAAAAAATTCAACTATTGAACTCTTATTTTCTTGTCATGAATTGATCACATTAGCAAACTGTTTCCATGGATTCGATACCCTAGGGATACTCCAAAGAGAAAACTACATTGACAACTATGCATTATGGGGATTCGATCAAGTTTTTGGCACCGTTGTCGGTGAACAATGTCTAATGTGGTCTTTTATTTTTATTTTATTTTTATTCACAATTAGCACAATTGTTTATTTACTTTGCAAAAATTCAGGTGATACAATCTCTTGAGACGTTCTTGAAGTGCTAAAGGTAAAACCCATCGAGAAGATGAAGAGATTATTCCTTTAATATCAGAGTTTGGAAAATTTGAAATGGCAAACTGGGAAAATAGAAGAAAGGAGAGAATGGCCAAAAATCCTAGGCCTCAAACGGCTCGTGAAGATGAGGTGAGAGTGGGTCAAATACTGGTTGATGGCATTGACAACCAAGTACCGGTGATTGGCACTTCACCTTCATGCCTTCGCTTGAGTCCGGTGGCTCAGAATTATGAGTTGAAAAACATCCATTTCAGCATGTTGCCTTCTTTCCATGACCTGCCATCCGAAGATCCACTCACTTTCTTGCAAGAGTTTTGCACAACAATCCAGACATTTCCATTGCATGGTCTAACTGAGGATGAGCTTATATTGTGATGTTTTCCCTATACTTTGAAAGATTGTGCTAAAATATGGTTGATCAATCTTTCTGAAGGATCGTTGGGCACTTGGGAGGAAGTATATGAGAAATTTATGATGAAGCATTATTCGCCTACAAAAACAGTGCAGTTGAGAAGCAAAATCTTTTCATTTTCACAAATGGAAGGAAAACCATTCCATGAAGTGTAGGAAAGGTTTAAAATGCTTCTAAGCCAATATCCTCATCATCAATTCTCACTGCCTTTGCTCATTTAGTTTTTCTATGATGGATTGACTATGCATGGTAAAACTTTAGTGGACATTGCAGCGGGAGGATACTTTGGTGACAAAACTGCTGAAGAAGTGTATGAAATTTATGAAATGCTTGCTACCAATTCGCAACAGAAAACGGTGGGAGGTAGACGAACAGGAGTTCATGAAGTTTCTTCTTCAACATCTGATTTAGCGTCCAAGGTAGATGACATTTCCAGGAAGATGAATTTGATCTTGAATTCCAATGCCATGGTTGGTGATCAATGTTCTTTTGGTGGTGCAATTGGTTATATCAAAGCAACTTGTAATATGAACCAACACATGGGAGCTGGATTTGAAGAAGCCAACTATATGGGAGGATTTTCCAAACCTCAACCTATAAATGATCCTTACTCGAACACTTACAATTCAGGATGGCGCAACCACCCAAATTTCTCATGGAAAGATGTAAATTCCATTCCACCAAGACCAATGGGAACACCGGGATTTCAACCGAGGCCACCATTCCAACAACAACAACCACCACCACCATCGCAACAAAGTGCTCAAGAGAAGAAATCACCTTTAAAAGACCTTCTTATCTAATGTATGTCGAAGATGGAAGTAATGGAGGCTTAAGAGCAAAAGTTGATCAAATCATTCAGTCTCAACAAGCAACCATCCAGAACTTGGAAAGGCAAGTTGGTCAACTAGCTAAGGCGGTTTCAGACCGTGAAAAGGGTAAGTTGCCAATCACTTTAGAGGTGAATCCAAAAGAGAATGTTATGACAGTTTCTTTGAGGAGTGGAAAGGTGTTAGATAACCAAAGGTGGAGGTAAGGCCAAAGCAAGACAAAAGCAAAGAGGTTGTGGTTGATGAGGCTCCAAAGGATGAGGCAAAAGGTGAGGAAGACGAAGAGCTCCAGTTCAACAAGAAAGAGGAGGTAAAACCTTATATCCCTCCCATTCCATTTCCGTAAAGATTGAAGGATCGCACTAAGCAAAACAAATTTATGAAGTATTTGGATATATTCAAGAAAATCCAAATGAACATTGCATTTATAGAACAATTTCTCATATGCCCTATTATGCAAAATTCTTAAAAGAAATTGTTTCTAACAAGAAGAATTTGGAGGGATATGCAACCATTGCCTTGACCAAAGAATGTAGAGCAATCATTTAGAATAAGCTTCCTCCAAAGCTTAAAGATTCCAAGAGCTTCACCATACCATGCACCATAGGGACTTGCAGTATTGATAGATCATTGTGTGATTTGGGAGCATCCATTAATCTCATGCCTCTCTCAATTTTCACAAGCTCGGGATAGGAGAACTCAAGCCAACTACCACTTCTCTTCAACTTGTCGATAGGTCCATTCGATATCCTTTGGGCATGCTTGAAGATGTTTTGGTAAAATTTGGTAAGTTTTACTTTCCTGTAGATTTTCTCATTCTGAAAATGAGTGAGGACTCTGATATTGCTATCATTTTAGGAAGAACTTTCTTAGCCACGAGGGGAGCTCTTATTGATGTTCAAAAATATAAATTAACTTTAAGGATGGGAAATGAAACTCAAGAACTTAATGTGTTTAAAGCCATGAAATGGCCATCCTTAGATGAAACATGTTTTAGCATTGATGTTGTTGAATATATGGTATGTGAGGAATTTGAAAAACAAAGAGAGTACCCTTTTGAGACATGTATTTCCTTAAGCTTATCATGGGAAATAGAGGACCTAAACTTGAAAGATAGTGTAATGATGATAGAAGGTGATGGGGTACATTTTCAAAGCAACCTTTGAAGAATTAGGGGTGGGAAAAACCAAACCAAATCCATCTTGTGAGAAACCACCTCAAGTGGAACAAAAACCTTTATCTTCACACCTTAGATATGCCTACTTAGGGGAGTCCTCAACATTTCCTGTTATTGTTTCATCTTGTTTAAGTGATACAGAGCAGAACAAACTTTTGAGGATGCTAAGAAAGTATAAATCGACAATTGTATGGAGTATTGGTGACATCAAAGGCATTAGCCCATCCATATGCATGCATTGAACATTGATGGAGGATGGCTACAAGCCAACAATTGAGCACCAAAGACAACTCAACCTAAACATGAAAGAGGTAGTACGTGCAAAAATTTTAAAGCTACTCGACGCAGGTGCCATCTACAACATTTTTAATAGTAAATGGGTTAGTCCTATTTAAGTTGTGCCTAAGAAAGGTGGGATTACTGTTTTTGAAAATTCTAAAATGAATTAATTCCCACTAGACTTGTCATTAGTTGGCGCATGTGCATTGACTATAGGAAGTTAAATACTATTACTAGGCAAGATAATTTTCCATTGCCATTCATTGATCAAATTCTTGAGAGATTGTCCGGTAATGCTTATTATTGTTTTCTTGATGGTTATTCCGGTTACAATGAAATTCCCATAGCACCTGAAGACCAAGAAAAAACTACTTTCACTTGTCTTCATGGTACCTTCACATATATAAGAATGCCTTTTGGTTTGTGCAACACACCCGCAAACTTTCAAAGATGTATGATGGCAGTATTATCTGATATAATTGAATATATCATAAAAAGTTTCATGGATGATTTCTCAGTCTTTGGATGTTCATTTGATGCATGTCTTGCTAATTTGAAAAAAAATGTTGCAAAGATGTGAAGAGACTAATTTGGTGCTTAACTAGGAAAAATGTCACTTCATAGTTAACGAGGGCATTGTACTTGGTCATAAAATTTCTGTTAACAGAATTGAAGTGGATAAAGCTAAGGTGGCAGTAATTAAAAAATTACCCCTTCCAACTTCAATGAAAGGGTTAGAAGTTTCTTAGGCCATGCTGGGTTTTATAGACGTTTCATTAAAGATTTTTCAAAAATTGTGAAGGATGCACCATTTAACTTTGATGTTGAGTGTTTGCAGGCCTTTGACAGGTTTAAGAAAGAATTGAAATCAACCGCTATTTTGATAACACCAGATTGGAACTTGCCATTTTAGCTCATATGTGATGCAAGTGACTTTGCCATTGGTGTCGTGTTGGGTCAAATAAGGGAAAAATGACTTCAGGTGATTTATTATACAAGCAGATTGCTTAATGATGCTCAAATCAATTATGCCACCATCGAAAAGGAGCTTTTGGCTATTGTGTATGCCTTTGAAAATTTCGCTCTTATTTGGTGGGATCCAAGGTGATTGTCTACACTAACCACTCCATAAGCAAGTACTTGTTAGCAAAGAAGGATGCAAAGCCTCGGTTGATTCGATGGATACTTCTTTTGCAAGAGTTTGATTTGGAGAATAAAGATAAAAAAGGGTATGAGAATGTGGTTGCTGATCATTTGTCGAGAATTGAGCCACTTCAACATTATGAAGAGCTAATTTGTGAAGCATTTCTAGATGAGCAACTATTTGATGTTGATGCTCCAAGCATTCCTTGGTATGCTGACATTGCCAACTATTTAGCATCGAGAATTGTACCTAAAGAGTTGTCCTTTCATCAAAGAAGGAAATGTTTTATGGATGCTAAACATTTCATGTGGGAAGATTCATTACTTTTTAAGTTTTGTTCGGTTGGTATCATTAGGAGATGCGTTCCAGATCATGAGATTGTCCATATCTTTGAGCATTGTCACTCTTTGCCTTGTGGAGGACATCACGACCCCCACAAAACAGCTACTAAGGTATTACAATGCGGTTTCCTTTGGCCAACTTTATTCAAAGATGCAAGAACATTTGTTATGGCTTATGATAGATGCCAAAGAACGGGAAATATTAGCAAGAAAGAAGAGATGCCTCAACAAGGAATTTTGGAAGTGGAATTGTTCGATGTTTAGGGACTTGATTTTATGGGACCATTTCCACCTTCTCATGGCAATATGTACATCTTGGTGGCTGTGGATTATGTATCAAAATGGGTAGAGGAAGTTGTTTTACCAAATGATACGGCTAAGGTAGTGGTCAAGTTTGTTAAGAAGACTATTTTCACAAGATTTGGCATTCCTAGAGCAATCATAAGCGATAATGGAGTCCACTTCAACAACCACTTGTTTTCGTCTCTTTTGGAAAAATATGGATTCAAGCACAAAGTGTCCACGGCTTCACATTCTCAAACAAATGGACAAGTTAAAATCTTGAATTGGGAGCTCAAAGAAATTATTGAGAAAACGGTAAATGCTTCACGAAGAGATTGGGCTTTAAAGCTTGATGATGCACTTTGGGCATATAGAACAGCCTACAAGACTCCATTGGGAAGGTCTCCATTCTGCCTTGTATGTGGTAAATCATGCCATCTACTGGTTGACTTGAGCATAAAGCATTTTGGGCAATTAAAACTTTGAATTTTGACTTGCAAAAAGCGGGAGAAAGAAGAATGCTTCAATTGAATGAGCTAGAGGAGATAAGACGGGAGTCTTATGAAAACCCTCGAATTTACAAGGAGCTAGCCAAGGCTTGGCATGACAAGCACATTGCAAGAAAATAATTCCATGAAGGCCAAAAAGTTCTCCTTTTCAACTCAAGGTTGAAAATTTTTCCGGGCAAGTTGAAGTAAAGATGGTTGGGTCCCTTTGTGATCACCAAGGTACATTCAAGCAAGACATGGAAAGAGATAAAGCGCACACCTTTACTCCATGACATTTGATTTTTGAAGATATCCTTACCTCCGAAATGACGTTAAACTAATTTTTTTGTGTCTGAAATAACGTTAAACTAATTTTGGGTCCGCAATAACATTAAACTATGCTTTTACATTTCATTGCCCTACTTTATATTTTGAGGAAGGTGAAAAGGGGTATTGCCGACTTACATGTATATATACACTTATGTCCACTGATCTTTTGTGTTTCAATGCCTAAAGTGAAGCCGTGCATTCAAAGGAAGAGCAAATGTGAGCAAGGAAAAAAAATAGAGAAGCATTCTAAACCTTATTTCTTTACTGTTAATATTTACTGTTGAAAATTGAACTTGTCCCTCTTGCTCATTGCCTTTATTGAGGTTGATCCTGATTTAGTTTGTCGAACATTAGGGACAATGTTCAAAATAAGTGTGGGGGAGGAGTTAATTGAATTCTTGGGCTTAATTGCTGGAAAATATCCTTGTTTGTGTGATTTTTCCTGAAAATGCTCGAATTGTTTCAAAATTTTTCCAAATTTTTGCTTGAATCATGCCAATTTTGTTTAGAATGTGTCAAATTTAAAAAGAATAAAATGTGAATTGCATTTGGTTTGAAGGAATCTTGTAGTATTTAAGAGTGGTTTTAACAGTGGTTTTAACATGATCAATTGAATAATGTATGCTATTTGTTGGTAGCTTAAACTTTAATTTGGCATTTTAGGTGGTAAGGTTGAGAGTTCATGTATCAACAACTTTAGTCTATTAGTGGAAGCATAAGAAAAAGTTTGTAAACATTTTTCTAAGATGATTGTGCTTAATTGATTAAATTCTAAGAATTTAAAGTTGGCTTGGCTTAATTAATGTGTTAAGTGCTTATATATTGTGCTTAAATGATTAAGTTTCACTTTTGAGGGTGAACCTAAACGAGGACAAGCGCATAGGGCTCCACCTTGAGGTGGAACAGTTTAGTACACCCGAGGAATTCTAAATAAGTGTTTTTACATAGGAACCCTTAATTCACTGACTGCGTTTGTAGCACCCAAAAACAAAGTGAAAGCAATGAATTGAAAAGGAAATGAAAGGAAGTTTGAAAGGAAGCACGAATGTTGTGAAATGAATGGATAAAGCCAAGCTTGCTCTAAAACAAATGATAAACTTATTTTGTTTTGATCTTGACAAATAGGGAGATAAACTTTGAGATGCCAATAGATTAGAGAATTTGATATTTGAACTCTCGAGATTGCCACTTCTTAATGCCAACGTTAGTTTATGTAATTGATGAATAGCATAGTGTTCTTCTCTTCATCATTTTACTCGTACACTTATATGATATAAGAATTCTTTGGCCTTTGCAATTCGAATTGTATTCTTGCCCCGAAATTGAGATTGGTTTGCTTGGGGCAAGTAAATGAGTAAGTGTTAGGGAGTTTGATATATTCTAAAATTACACTATTAATCAAGCAATAATTTATACATTTTTTGCCTATGTTTGAGCATTTAATGTCATATTTATACACTTATTATGTTTTGTTTAGGTTGGAAATAATTTGGACGAATTTGGAGGAAAAGGCGAAAATGGAGCATGAAGTTGGAAGCTTGGAAAAATGAAAAAGTGATGGAAAATGATGTGCCACGGTCATGGCCACAGCCATGGTGCAGACTGTGGCCAAACTATGGCTATGATGCATTTTTGGTAAGAAGCACAAAGTAGACAGGTGATGGCCACGGGCGTGCAATTGGCCATGGCTGTTGGGCGTGGTGGCACCATGACCGTGGCCCTGGACTGTGGCCACCTGGTAGATGACAAAAAGTATGGCGGCAAGGACTATTTTTGGCAGATAAAAGGCATACACTTAGGGCATTTTTGGACACAAGTATATTAGGGTTTTACCATATGTCAAGGGATATAAATACCCCCTCTTATTCACTCTTCCGCACACTTTTACACACTACACACTTTACACTCTACATCTTTTTTATTTTGGAAGAACACACTTCTTCTTCTTGGTCAAGAACTTTAAACTAGGGTTCGGAGGAAGGAAGATGAGAACTTGAAGGCTTGAGGATTTCTCTACAAATCAACCTAAATAAGCTTTCTCTACACCTTATTCTGATTGTTGCCTACTATGATTTGTATTGTATTTCATTGTCTCATTTTTATGAATATGGTCATGATAGCCTAAACCTTTTGTTAGGATTGAGAGATGTAAACTCTTGATGGATATTTGTTATATTTATGAATGTGAATGATGTATATCATGTGATATCTTGTGTTGAAGTTGGGTTGGTTCAATGACTTGTTTTGTATGAATATTATTGTGCTTGATCACCATAATGATATTAGTGACAAATTTAGGTGAAGAATTGAAAGATGAAGCTTAAATGAGGTTTACAAGCATTGAAAATACCATACTTAGGGTAGACATATTCTTTGTAGGTAAGGTGTTCGATGAAATTCCCGAATAAACCTGATGAGTCTAGTTTAGTTGGGTGAAACCGAAATGATCATCCTAATAAATGTAGACATAGCTTAAATGAACTTGAAAGAGGCTTTAAGTGACATTAGTGAGAGAACACTCAATTCATAAAAGAATCCATTCATAAGTATAACAAGTAGAAGCCTTGGTCAAATCTCGAAAGCCCTAACTTCTTATCATATATTGTTTGCTTTCTTTTTCAATTTACGTTGAGTGTTTATTTTATCACATCGTAGTTTCTTATTCAAATATAACAAAAATTCAACTATTGAACTCTTATTTTATTGTCACGAATTGATCACATTAGTAAACAGTTCCCGTGGATTCGATACCTTGGGGATACTCCTAAGGGAAAACTACATTGACAACTGACGTTTGCGGGGAGTCGAACAGTCACCTCAAAAACCAAACTAAGTTGAAACAGAGGATTTTACAAACAGATCAAACACGATAACTGTGATAATACAGAATATGTATGAAATGCAAATGCAGACTTAAACGTCATTGGAGTCAAAAATCCTATTTCAATCGAAAGTCTAACACTCATCGAAATTCGGAGCTCGATGTAATATTACAATTTAATCTCCAAACTGCTCAGAACTTAACAATCAATACCCAATGTATTTCTATTATCAAATCATACCACAAAATATTAAGAAATTGCATTTAGGCTCTAAACTTGTAAAATATCAAGTTTAGTCCTTGAGAAAAATTACCTAAAATAACCTTCTCTCGATTCAATTGATAGGAATCGAAAACACTCATGTTGATCATAATCAACCTCAGAAACTCAAATCTATAATTAGTTTCTCAAAAACAACTCAAAATCAACATAAATTGGTTAAAACTCGAACCAAACACTATCCATTCAAAACAACCTTAGATCTTTTGAATCTGGAATTAAACTAGGTTCTTCTGACCTTAAACAATCATAACATAACAATTTCTAACAATCATTCCAACAAAAATCAGCAAATACGTCCCAAATTTGCAAAATCGTCACCAACTAGACCTATTTATGAAAAACCTTAAATCTCCACTAATCAAGATAAATCTAGGTATTTCTAGCTTCGATCTGTCATAATCTAATATCCACCAATATCCATTTTGACAGAATCACTCAAATTTGAAACCCTAGGTCAAATAGGATCAACATGAGATAGAGAAATTAGAAGCATGAAATGGACGAAATGAAGAGGTTAGAAGCTCGATCTTACCTCCAAAGATGTTAAGGAAAGAAGGAGAGAGAATGGGAGAGAGAATCAGATGAGTTGGGAGTGATTTGGAGTGAAAATGAGATGGAATGACGAAGGGGTCGGGTAAGGGATATTTGTCATTTCACTGATTTACAAAGCCAACGTACGTTATATCACAAGGCAATGTATGTTGTGAGGTTACTACGTACGTATCAATGCATACAATGTGTGTAGTCGATGTCAAAATTGTGTCCAAAAACTTCATTTTTTCCTAGAATTCATTATCAATGTACATTGAGTAACGTAACGTACATTGTGCTTGATCTATGAGCGTAGACTTCACCTTACGTACGTTGACGGCCTACACAACTCACTGATCATCACAGATTATGCTTTACGTACATAGCGTCCCTTACTACACACATAGATGGCCTTCAGCAAGCCTATGTGCGCAAATACACACCTTAAACGTGTTTTTAACTTAGAATCATATATCCCATCACTCTCAGGACTTCCCAACACCCAACCTTGTGACAATAACATCTCTAAACATTTTCAACCACCCAAAATCATCTCAAACATTTAAAAATCGAATTGAAAATGAACTAAGATCATTCAAAATCGAATGACGTTCCACCAGAGACTTTGTCAGAATTGGTTGGAACACTAAAGAGAGTTTATTAGAACGGAAGGGATATTACAATTTGCCTTTTTTTTTTCCATATTTTTCTTTTATAAATACTACACAACAATTCATTCTCCTCCCCACCAATTCTCTCTCAATCTTTTCTACTCTCTCTTAACATTCTTACCACTATCAAGTTACTCTTATTTATTATTCATTTCATATTTCTCTTAATTATTTTTTATATTTTGTTTTTACTAATACAAAAAGTTTCATTTTTTGAAAATTTTGCTTCAATTTTTTTTAGCTATAGTTAATTTACTTATTTTGTTATTTTATTTTTTAGAATTACATTTTTAGAAAATAATTTTTTTTGAAAAGAATGGCAAGTTTTGGTGAGAATATAAATATCGAAAATATTGAAATTGAAAGTATCGAAACACATGAGAGTGAAACTTAACCAATTTAAAATATTGGAACGGGATAAAAATTGACTACAAAATTAATTAAAAAAATAATCGGGTCGAACTGGAACTGCCCTAAATCGTGGAGCCACGGTCCAATTCAGGTTGAACTTGAACCATCGGTTACTGCCCCAAACCGAGGAGCCACGATTCGGTTCAGGTTCAACCCCTGGTCATTTGTTATTAATGTCATTTGTTATATCAATCTACTTGGGATCAATAAATACGTTAAGCAATGTAAGGTTGACATGTGACCATACCTTATGCTTAAATGATATATCGTAAGACAAAAGGGCTAAATATCAAACTGTGAAAGTTTAACTCGAATCACTGACTCCACTTGATTTTGGGTTGTCATAATATATTACTAGATACCACTTATGGACTTTGGACACATGGTTTGGGACAAGACATGTTTCCAATTTCGAGTGGGCTTATTGGGTCACAGACTAGAACGAATTAGATTGGTTCACTAATAATCTCTCGTGTGGTGATTGAATTATTAAGATGATTATGATTAATCAATAATAATTCAAAGTTTTATAATTTGTCTTAAATAAGATTTAATGCATAGTCCATTAATGTAATGAGCTTTTAATATAAATCACTAATTATTATGTTTTTTAGTATATAATTATGTATGGTATAATTCGGTCCATGTGTTAATAATAGAGTGATTTATTTATTGATAATATAATCAAAAGGACAATAACATTAATAAAACTCATGAAAAACTTAGCACACTCCTATTTTTTAGGAGTCTTTTTCCTTATGTGACAAGGAGGAATTTCAGCACACACATGCCTAATTAAGAGTCCATGACCAATTAGGAGTTTTATTCTTGTGTGACAAGAAAAATAAAACCCTAATATGAATGTGACAAATTTAATTAGGAAGTGTTTATTCTTATGGGACAAGAAAGACAAACCCTAGTGAGACTAGATAGGAATTCAACACACTTCTTCTTGATTAGGAAGGCCGAATTCTTGAAGGGCAAGCAAGGGGAAATTTGGCTTTCCTAGCGCACCTATTTAGGCTTTCTCATATACATATAAATAGGTAGCACTCCTTGTTGTTCCCTGAGGAAAAAAGCCGAATTAGTGAGTGCTACAAACAAAAGAGAGAAAATTATTTGTAAGCTTTTAGAATAGAGATTCTAATAGGGTGCTAGTACACTCCACCAATCCTAAGGAAGTTCGTTTGTGTGAATACCTGTAGACACGTTCGCACAAAGGCAATATGAAGCAAAGGGGATTCGGGTTTTGAACACTAAAAGCCACATCAACACTCCATCCGATCAAACATAAGAGCTTTGGATCTAAGTTAGAATCACTAACCCTAATTGTGTATGTCAATATGCATGGATCCTTGGTGAAATTCTAGGTTTAAATTTTTGTTATTTCCGTTGCCATATATGCTTATGAATATCATGAAACTAGTCACGAATTCCAACAGCTGGATGTCCAAGCTGGATGGTGAGTCATGGTTGGTCTCGCTGGCATGAACATGAAGCTAAAAAATAGATTTATTAGAGAAATGTAAAAAATGTGGTACTGTGACAAATACCAAATGCATGATATGCAGAACAAAACCCTTGGCGACATCAAAAAACCTATTGTGATCCAAGATTTATAGCTCTCATCTCAAAAATTGAATATTCTGTAAAATTAAGATTTCGTCCCTCAACGTTTTCAAAATTATAGATTAGTTCCATACTTTTCAGAAATTACAAATCAAAACTCCAATTATTCTAAAATCACAAATCAGACCTCAAACATTAAAAAATAGTCAGTTTAGTCATTGCGACAGAAAATCTTTCAACAAACGCCATAAAAGTCATATAACCAAAACCAAATACTCCAAAATACTCAAATCAACTCCAATTAAAGTCATAAACATGAATCCATCATCAAATCCACAAGAAAATGTCAAATCATTAAGAAATATCAAGAAATCTGTACCTAACCTAATCCTTTGATAAACAACATCAAATATCCAATAACCAAGCTAAATCTAAGTGTTTTTAGCCTTGTTCTAACATGATCTAAAGTCTCCTAACATCCATTTTATCAGAAATCATCATAATCAAGCTCAACTCTCCAAAACCATCACTTACATATCACTAAATCAAAATGTGTTTAAAGTATGAAAATGAAGAAAGAAACAAGTTAGGAGCTTGATCTTACCTCAAAAAATTGAAAGGAATCAATGAGAGAGAGAGTTTTGAATGGATTTGATAGTGTGGAGAGTGAAGAGGATGAGAAATGACGAGTGAGGCCAGTTTGAGGGGTTTTAAAGAACTGCGGATCAAAACACATTGTTTCATCATTTTCAAAGGCAACGTATGTTATTTATATGCACAATGTAAGTTATGAGGTCACTACGTACATTACCAAATGCACAACGTACTTTGTGATGCTAAACGATGCACCCAGTAGCCTCAATTTAGCAGAATACATGATCAACGTACATTATACTAAGCTCAATGTATGTTGTGCTTCTTTTACGCACGTTGACTTCACCCTACGTTGGAGTGCTTTTCGAGATAACGTACTTCTTCCTTGCCTCTAACGTACGTTGTCCCTTGCTAGAATGTATTCTTTGACTTCTTTTGCTTCTGAACACACATTGGATCATTCCCGGGCTTACCAACACCCAACCTTGCAAAATTAACATTATTAAATATCTTCAAACACCAAATCAACATTTCAAACATCAAGGGATTGGATAGGAATTAAACAACTATAGAATATTGGTCAGAACGAGCGAGGTATTACAATTTTATAACTATAGTTTAAATGACATGGAAAGTATAAGGGTGTTACACTAAATGAAAGTTTATTTGAAATTTAAACCAGAGATTGAATCACATATCGTTTTTATTTGTTCAAATAAATTAAAAAGTGAAGTAAACTTGACCCTATTAATTTAGACATGTTTCAATTAAATTAGATGTGAGTGGTGGCCCTAAGATCTAAGTAGTGGAAGATTCACACATTTGCAAATAATCATTGGGATCGCTAGGGCTCAAGTGGTAAGTTGACCCTAAGATGGAGTATTTGTTTGAGAGCATTTTCAATGGTGCTCTTTATTTTTAGTAATACTTTTGATGAAAAACATATTTAATTTTATAGAGTCAAGATTAAGCCTCTATTTGGATCCTTAGTAACGCAAAAGAAAAGAAAATAAAAGAAAAGAAAGGAACAGAGAGTTCATTTACTTTAATGACAGAAAAGGAGAGAAGAAAAATGCATTGTCCCTTCTTTTGTTTGGACACTGTAACTCGATTATAAAAGAAATTTGATTTTCCTCCTAAGTTAAATACCATTTGGTCCACACTTTATTTGATTATTAGTTGTATAGTAAAGAGGGGAAAATGTACCTTTATTATCAATTCCTCTCAATTCTCTCTATTTTTCTTTCATTTGGAGAGAAACATACTCATGCTAGAATTTTTCTGTATTCTCTCCATTTTAATTCTTTTCTCTTACTTTCTATCATTTTATTTTTATCCAAACAATGGAAAAGAAAAGAAATTCGATTTCATTTCTTTTATCTTTCATCCATTTCCATCGAAACAAACAAAAGTTAATATTAATTACAGTGGTGCTCTTTAGTTTTACTTTTTGTATTGTTAACTCTAATAAATAAACAACTCAAACAAAATGACTATTAGAGGAAAAAGAATAGATAATTAAAATAAAATGAAGGAAGATAATAAAATATATAGGAATTATAAATTTCATTTATGACAAGTAAAATAAAGAGTGACTTTAGACTCTTTACAAATGACTAGTGAGACTCACTCTTCATCTTATTGTTAGAGATGAAAATAAATTAAAATTTAATTTTATAGTATACCCTTTATAATAAAGAGTATTGTAGTTTTAAAGAGAAGATTAAAAATGCTATGAGCATGCTATACTAAGGATTTAGCATTTATTTACGGTAGTTCAGTTTTAATCATGTCCACATCATCTCTAAACAATTGCATTATTTTGTAGTATTAAACATGGATCATGGAATTAAAGTCTTATTAAAATTAAGATATTCAACAAAGTTTAAAAAATTGTGACGTATATTCATATTTATATTATTTTGTAGTATTAAATTAAGAGGAATTTGTGCTGCTTTAGTAATCTTGAATAGTAATGACGTGGAGAGTGTGGGTAAAAACTGGTCTATATAAAATCCTTAATAAAAACTGAGATTTAAAATTGACATAAAAAAATATAAACTGAGATTTCATTTCAAAAATAGATAAAATAAAATAAAAACTGAGATTCAGTCCCACGTTATAGCTACAGGGTTTGAATTATTTGTTCCCGAAAGACATGTAAATCATCTTTGACATCACAACAAAACCCATCACTTTCACCTCTTCTGCATGTATTCACAATTGCATAGAAAGAAGTCATTATCATTTGGAGAAAGGTCTGGCTATTTCCAATATTCTCTTTTTATATATATTACGCACTTAGGCTCACAATTGGATCCTCCATTATTAATTTTATGCTACTTGTTTGTTGTTCTTATTTTTTTCTTCTTTTTTTTTTGGTCATAATTAATCTTTTTTCCTTTGTCAAAGGAGAGAGATCGAAGAGGCGATCATGATTGTTATTTTCTTCTTTGCGGTACCCATATGCTTTGTTTTTTCTGTTATGGGTTTTCATTTTTAATTGAATCTTTAAAACCAAATTAATCATTAGTGAATGCATTGCACAAAGAGCAATTTTGCAAAGTGTCTGGTTTGCATGGCAAGAACATTATTGAACAGTAAAGACAGGAAAACTCAATTTGATAGGAACTTTTAGATATTTTTAAAGAATTTGTTTAGCTATTAGCCAATAGGAATACTGAAATTTGTTCTTGTATACTCAAATTGTAGTGCAAAAACTTGCTTGTTTATCATTGTATTTAACAAATATTAAAAGACGCGTGATTTTATCTCTACTTTTTACTATTCAATCTCTTATATCTGAGTCCCAACTCTAATTCAGGATTTTATTATAACACATTTATTAATTCATTAAGTTTCTCTGTTTTATGGTATCAAAATGTTTTCCTTTTTGATTTTTTTGCACAAGCCTTCCAAATGATTGCTTAGTATAGCTTCTATTTGTTATGCAAAGTGTCTGTGAACAAGAAAATTCTTCTGCTTATTTTAATTGTTCTGTTTATTCTTTCAATTCCAAACCATGTGCAGTATCATTAATTCTGGTGAGTCTCCTTTGTTTCTGTCACATGTCAGCAACTAGGCCTTCCTTTGACTGCATTCTGGATTTCACATTCCTCACCTAGAAAAGCCTCATAACCACTTTGTCAGTTTTAAATTCCTTGATCACTAGTATTTCGTTTCTAGAAGATACTCAGTTGTGTCAGGAACAAACAATTAATGAGTCACATCATGTTTGATTATTGATTAGTTAATTGGTGTCAACTGAATTAAGTTCGTTTGCATCAGATCTATAAATGATTACATGATTTCTTATTTTGGGGATGAATTTTGAACAAAAACAGCAGAAGCTTGGTGGGTGCAGGTGAACCCATGTGGTTGACCTTATTTGCTTATCAGTCATCAGAAATTATGTAGCCTGTCATGTTAATTTCCATTAATGGAATAGTTTTCTGTGTTTATCATATTCCAAACATGCCTTTAAAATGAACTTATCTTATTTCTTGCAACCAACTAGGTTCATTCCTTGAACTGCGTATCTTAATTTCTGTTTTGATCGAGAATCAAACTTTCGAATTGATAATTTTAGTACTAGTAGACTATAAGCCTAATTTGGAAAACTAAATGCTAATTTGGTTATATCAAGTTCTCAGAATATTCAGGTTTGGGATAATGTAATGACAGAATTCTTTCTTGTTGGTGCACAGTTGAGAAAATGGCACAGATTCATTTGGGATCTCATTCATTACAGTCTCATGGAACCAAGTTGGCAAGAGTACATATGCATGATTGGCTGATTCTTCTACTTCTGGCTGTAATAGATGGCATTTTGAACCTCATAGAACCATTTCACCGCTTCATCGGTCAAGACATGATGATAGACTTGACATATCCATTCCAAGAAGACAATGTACCTTTCTGGGCTGTTCCAGTATGAATCTTGCCATTAAGTTTGTGACTTGCATATCTTCACCAAGTATTTGATCAGTTTCAGGGATTTACTTAAAAAGAAATAGATATTTCTGCTGTTTTTTCTTGACAGTTTGTTGCAGTACTTCTGCCACTGGCTATCATTTATGGTTATTATTTCTACAGAAAGGATGTGTATGATTTACACCATGCTGTTTTAGGTATTTATTTCATGCCATTTTTCAGGCTTAGTGAAACGTTTAAGCTGATAGCTCATATGTCCTAGTTAACTTTGTTGCCTTCTGTGTTTAGGCCTTTTATTCTCTGTTCTTATCACTGGAGTCATTACTGATGCCATAAAAGACGCTGTTGGTAGACCCCGACCGAACTTCTTTTGGAGGTGTTTTCCTGATGGAAAAGCTGTATGTCTCCGTTACAAATTTATTATTGAGATATTTAGAGTTGTCTCCGATACTAAAAAGTAGTTCCAAAATTTATTATTCGAGATATATAGTTATGCCGTTGCACGTTCATTTTACACTGTTGAATATGCTTCTAAATGTTATATGACGAAGAAATGCAAAGGAATCCCAAATACCATTTTGTCATAGACTGTAACATAGTTAAAAATAGCCCAGCTGAAGTTTAGGGTTTGTTTAGGGTTTGCGCTTTTTGTTTGCAGTTTGATTATTGATATTAATCTGCATCTTCAGGTGTTTGATGAAGTTACCAGAGATGTAGTTTGTACTGGAGATGCCAAAGTTATAAAGGAAGGGTACAAAAGTTTTCCCAGTGGCCATACTTCATGTAAGTATAATACCAATAGTCTGCTGATTTCAGATTTTAAGACATCTCACATTCGAACACTTAAAACTGTTTTAAATTATTTTCATTGAATGAACTGTTTTGTGTGCTTGAAATTATTAATATCTAAATTGGATTTTATTTCAACAACAATTTACAGCACCTGATAGTATTTTATTATTATTTCAATTTGCTTCATCACAAATACTTGATCATTGCATTGTATAACTATGCTTGATCTTCACATATTACGAACAGTTTTGTAATCTGTATCCATTCAAGACAAGAAAATTTGTCTTGAATGAAGGTACTAAAGATTTTCCATTTTTTTTACTCATTGTGAAATTCTTGACACATTTCTCTCAATTCAGAGTAGATGCGTACATATAATAAAAATATAGGCTTTAATAGCATGAAAAGAAAGTCTAATTCACTCCAAAATTTAGCTATTAGAAAGGGTTTATCTACTTTGTAATTGACTTATTACCTATGACCTTAATTTCAGATTCTTCGCGTGACAATTAGTCAGTTGCAGTTTTGTTTAGGAAGATCAGTTTTGAAAGGATCCAAGATCTTTAATCATACTCTACCTTCATAGATTTATTTTACTGTTAGTCAATAATGCTAGAAATTAGGCTAACAGTGATGCAACGTTCATGATAATGCCTGATTTTGGAGAGTCTCAAGTGACACAACTTCTCTGCAGACTTATTAACTTTTGATTAATACTGTAAGCTGTTGATCTTTTTTGTGTTGCAGGGTCATTTGCCGGTCTGACGCACCTGGCATGGTATTTGTCTGGAAAAATCAGAGCATTTGATCGCAGAGGTCATGTTGCTAAGCTCTGTATTGTACTCCTTCCAGTACTAATGGCCGCTCTTATGGGCATTTCTCGCGTCGATGACTACTGGCATCACTGGACTGACGTTTTTGCTGGTGGCCTTATAGGTCTTCTCTCTTCAAAATATTGAAAAGCTTAACCCTTTAATTGCTATATTTCATTAGATTCTATACTTAAAACAATCAATTTCTGATTTTGCTTTGTCCCATTTCAGGTTCTGTCATAGCTGCATTTTGCTACTTGCAATTTTTCCCCTACCCAAATGACGCAGAAGGTATATCCTTATATCTTTACCTAAATGCGGAGTGCCGGTATACTTAAAAAATATTTATAGAGCTGTTTAGTTGAGAAAATTTTTCATTGTTTTCTAGAAAGTAGAGATGGAAAAATAAAAAATTTGTTTAAAAATTTTTTTGATTAGCAAGCATATTTTCTTAATATTTTAAATTTTCAGAAAATAAAAACAAACAAAATTTATTTTCTCAATTAAACATAATCTATATGTCCAAATAATTAAAACATAAATGAATTTATTTATTTATTTATTTTTACGATATTGGTCTGAGTAATGAGTAACATATAGCAGTAAATTGTTAAGTATATGCAATTTTTAACAAAACTGAAACTTTATTTGTACAATTAGCATGGACAAATTATAAGAAGAAAAGGATCCTAAAGATCAATTATAAGCATATGGACTCAAAATTGGGAGTAGATTTCTTATTACACCTTAAATATTTTAGTCAATATTGTGATAAGAAAAAGCAGTGTTTATGCTTTCAATAATCTTTTGTTTTTCTGAACAGTATACTTTCAATAATCTAATAAATAATCTAATTGTTTTTATTGCACGAATAAACTAGAGACCATATGACATTTTGATTTTAGTAGAATTTGATTTATAAATTCATTCTTTTGGCTAATATTGAATCATATAGTTTCTTCTTTGGTCATTAATTTTGAATCACATAGTTAAGACTGCGGTTTATCGGTTTACTTTAAAAAAAAATTGAAAAAACTTGCAAATACAAAGAAAATAAACAAAATAATGGGCAGAGGAGGAGCTATATAGGACCTGGGCCTTTGCTTGTCCAGTTTTTGAAGTTTGTCATTTTTTTTATTCTAATTTTAAAATTAGTTAAATTAGTCTTTACAACTTAATTTTATTAGTTAAATTAAATAAAATTTAATTTAAAATCACAATTAAAAATACTAAATTTAATAAAATTTAAGTAATTTGTGTTAATACTAACTAATTTTAAATTAATTTATATCTAAAATCTATTATTTCTAGTGTTTCGGAACTAAATTTTTGCCGTACATTTATCGTCAACATCTGTGTGATATAAAACATGTTCTGCCACTGTTTATGGGAATTTTTGGATTGGCAAAATGCTTTAATTTGTTTAATTAAAAATTGCAGGCTGGGCACCACATGCATTTTTCGAAATGTTGGCTGAGAGGAATAATAATGGAGCTCACCCCTCAGCTTCGAGGGTGAATTCCATTCGATTAAAAAGAAGAGCAGACGTTGAATCTGCAACAATGGCATCTCCATATAAAAGGGATTCTCCAGAACCACGGTCACATAGCTCAAGTCCAGTTTAGCCATTAGTAAATTGTCTAGAGACACAAATCTAAGGTTTGCATATGTAATTTTAATTTTAAATTGTGAATGGTTTATTTTATTTTTTAATTTATAAATTCCATTAGTACGAGTGATTGAATTAATAAGTTATATTGATCCTCTTTTTTTATAATTATAATTATTCAATCTAACAATATGTAGTTTGTTTTACTGTTAACTATTCAATCTACTAAACAATAAACTGATCTATAAAGAGTGTATTAAGGATTTGGACAAACCGATTATACTAACAATTTAAATAGCGACTTAGAATAGAGAAACAATCAAAATATAAGACTAAAAAAACACGTTTACAAGATTTAAGTGGTTCGGTTTTTAAGCTTACGTTGACAAGTAAAGAAGGTATAAAAACACTGCATAGAACAAAAGATACAAGATAACATGCAAACTCAAAATCCACTTACATCTGATCTTACAAAACTCTTGATAGATTACTAGCTCACAACACCAAAACCAAACTCAGTTTTCGGCGAAAAAACCAAACTCAGTTTTCGGCGAAGAACCCAAATTCGTGGCGTTCACAAAGTGTCTCTCAAAATGGCACTCATGTTGGCACCCCAAACCCATCATATAGCTTCAACGGCCAACTCCAATAACAAAGGCCATGCGCCATTTTTTCAAAGGCCCACCGGATGTAGCGTAAGTGATATAGTGAGATGGTGTAGGACTGCCTATATGAAATGAAACGGAACGTCACCAAAAAAGTGTAATTTACGAATATATGAAGCAAATTTTGTATTCTAACAGCTATCAGCCTGTAATTTCCTCTATTATGAGTCGTAGTATTATTAGGAATTGAACTATAGCTTAGTATTGGATATGACTCCGGTAACAATGAAATGCCCATTAGTTAGAATTGAAGACATATTGACAATATTTCGACTTGAAATTAAATTTTTATCAATAATAAACCTAGCACCAGCTTTTTTCAAATAGTCCCATGGGATTTCCTCAAGAATTGCTCATGTTGAGCAATGCTTGAATTGGGCTCCCAGAAGTGGTTTTATCAAAATATCTTTACAATCTTATCCATGAATAATTGTATGCACTTAAAAAATCACACATTGAACAAAATGATAACTCACATCAAGGATTAATTTTACCGACAGTCACCCAAAATTGAACAATATTACAGTATGGTCAGTATACTCACTTTTGTTATAGGAAGATCATTAAAAATCGAATTTTATTCTCAAATGGTCACTATGGGCGGTTTTTAGAAATTTTTAGGCTGGAAAGCTGACTAGGCATGCAAGGTTACTTAAAAATGTCATGTGGACGCCACATGGATGCTGACCCATTCAGTTGAACTAAAATCGAACTGAACCGATACCCAATATGCAACTTGGCCCGACCTACAACCCTACTCGTCCCAAAAAATTAAAAAATTCCTAACCTAGTAGACACATTTAACCAACTTGTTACAACTCATCTCCAACGTTCCTTTTCATTATTTCTCAACACCACCTATTGCTCTTACACTCTACTGTTGGAACTCAAAACTAGTAATATGACATTCATAAGAATATAACGCAGTAGAAATAACAAAAATTTTAACTGAGAATTCTACCAAGAATCCATACACGTCAACATATACGATTAAGGTGAGTGGTTCTACCTTAGATCCAAAGCTCAATGTATGGCCGAATGGAGTGTTGCTTTTAGTGTTCAAAATCGAATCTCCTTTTCTCACATTGCTTTTGCACGAACGTGTCTAAAGGTATCCACACAAACGAACCCCTTTAGATTGGAGCAGTGTACTAGCACTTAGAATCTCTATTCTATTTTTTCTCACAAATAATTTTCTCTCTTTTGTTCATGGCACTCACAAATTTGGCTTTGTCATAAAAAAAATATGACAAGGATGTGCTTCTATTTATAAGCTTGTAAAAACCCTTATGTGGTCAAATTTCCTTTCTTGTCCCACAAAAATAGGAACTCCTAATTAGTCATGGAATCCTATTTAGCCATGCACTCCTATTTAGCTGAATTTTATTCTTATCATACAAGAATAAAAATTCCTATAAAATAGGAAATGTGTGTGCCGAATTTTTCAAGGCCTATTAATAGTTATTGGAATTTAATTACATGATACATTATTGAAAAACTCAGGTTTGGTCCCAATATGAAGAATGGAATGGCACTTCCAAGAAGGGGTTGAATTGGAGTTTTAGCAAGTTCAAAACTTTGT
>CAODLS010141846.1:0-12280 GCA_948243855.1 Flueggea neowawraea | reverse complement strand
ATCCAGCAGGGTAAATAAAATCACGTTTATCATGTGGAAACCAAAAAGGACATAATTAGCTGTCAGCAGAAACGATATGCAGGGAAATTCCTTGTTTTTTCCCAGATGTCAGCAGAAACGATATGCAGGGAAATTTCTTGTTCTTTCCTAGATGCCAAATCACGTATGTCATACTTGTCTCTTTCGGGGAAAGACTTAATATGCATAATTGAGGTCAGTATAGTCTGATTTAAGTTTTGTGTGCCCGTCCTTGACGTTTAAGTTGAATTTTGGGGTATGTAGAGCTACTGGAGAGAATAAATCCAAGCACAGGCTTGACTAGAAATCTGGTCCATACAATTACACACTTGAGGAGGGGTGTAAGCAACACCAACTTCTTGGTCACGACTCACGGGGGGAGTCATTGCTTGTTATTGGTGGGTCTGAATCTGATTCCTCAAAATTATTTGTTTTAACGAGTAATACTTAGTGACTTGAGTAGAGTCAAGTTTTTCTTCTTTAATTATTTGTTTTAATATACTTTGAAGGATATCATTCAGTAAACTAATTCGGGTTTTATTCATCCACTGCACATTTGCAGAGTTAGCCTGGCTGAACAGGCAACTATCTAGTGCCATTTTTGTGTGGGTCAGTCTAGTTAAGTCGACATAAGGGTGGGTTAGTCATATTTCTTCAAAAACTAAAGCCTTGTTTGGTATGGGGAAGTTGAAGGGAGGAATGTAATTACTTAAGAATTTACTTACCTTTCCATGTTTGTTTTGCATTTTTATGACAATTTCCCTTAGAGAGGGGATATCAATTCCCTTAGAGAGGGAAAATAAAATACCAAGACCCCCTAAGAAATTAATTTACATAGTAAGAAAAGACTATATAGTCTTTATACTACTCTTCTTATTCTATTTTATAAGGATCTTATGGTCTTTAATAAATAAAAAAATTATATTATCTTCTTACTTCCCGGAAAGTACATTTTTATACCAAACACACAAAATTAATACTTCTCAAGTAATTTACTTCCCCAGTAGTAGACTTTCTCAGTAATTAACTTCCCGAAAATTTTATAAATTAAACTAAACGAGGTCTAATTTATAGTTTCCATCTCACCAAACAAATGTCTTTAAACAAAATAGTTCATTTTTTATATTTGAAACCAAATCTTTTAGCAGGTAATATATTCAAGATCGATATGCTAACTTGTTGCCAGAGTTGAGAAAATTTGACTATTTAGGACTTGCATAATTTCGGATTGTTTGATATGAAGGATGCTGTTGCTTGATATGAAAGGATGATAGATTATTAACAAAAGAAAACAGAATGATAGATTGAAGTGCAGTGACTGAAATGCTGAGATGAGTTTTGTATGTAAGCTAGAGGTTTTGAAAATGAGTTGAATTATTATTTGTTTGAAGTTAGTGTCATGCTATTTTACCAAACTTAATGTGACGCAGATTCCACAAACTGACGTCCAATTGATCAATTTTCATACATTTGATGACATTTAAATACAAACTTCATAATTCTTCTTTAGGTTGGACCAAGGAAACATAATTCTTCTTTAGGGAAATTACATTAGTATCCCCAGGGTTTAACATTCTTTTATTGCGTCTCTAAGTTTTTAAAATACATCTATTACATCCTCTCTTTTAATGATGTTACTTATAGTTAACATAAAACATTAAAAGACAATATTGCCCTCACTTTAATTCAATATTCACCATTGTCTTTCTCCTTCATCTAGTATGTCCCTCTCTCTTTCACTCTAACTAGACCAAACCCGACCCACCTTCATTGTTCACCTTCTCTATATTCCATTCAAAACCCTAGACCTTATACTTCCCTATTTCACCTAACAAACTCGACAAGGCCACCACTTTTTTTCTTCAATTCACCTATACTTCAAACATGAACTTCAATAACCTTACAAACCCTCAATTTTGTTTCACTCAAATCACAACCTTACGCTCGCTGAATGAAAAGACTTGAAGGAGAAAGAGAAGCAAAAATGGTGAGGCATCGCTTCTCTCTCTCTCTCTCTCTCTCTCTCTTTCCACAATGCCACCACAATTACTTTCTACTATATCTTCTCCAGCCGCGTTTTTTTTTTCTCTGGTACTCCACATCTCATTTGTTGTCTGAAGCCATAGTAGCAATACTTTAGGAATAATTTTTGGTTAGGAGAAGGTCTCAAAGTTTGGGTTTTTTAGGTTTTGAAGTTTGGGTTTCTTGGATTTTGCAGTTTCAAAGTTGATTGTTTGTTTATGGAAGCAAGACTAATTTTAGGTTTGATTTGATTTTGCAATCTTCATCATTTTTTAGCATACATTTAATGTAATTTTTGAATTTTATTGATTTTGGGTTTTGATTCTGCAATTTTTTACTCCTCCAAACTCACTTCAGACTTTGATGATTCTTGTAACTGGATTGAGCTCGCAAACTCGCTCTTTAACTGATTTTTGATATTCTTCACCAAACAAGTTAAATCTTTGTCTCAAATCAACAAATCGGTCTAATGGGTTCTGTGGTGCTCGATTGAAATTGTATCAAAGTTCTCGTTTTCCTAATCTTGTTGTTAAGAAGATGTCATGACCCAGCATAAGTATACAGTTGTCCTTAAACAACATTTAACAACTAATGTGCTTTCAATCACTAAATCTAAAAGTTCGAGTTTGGATTATTTAAGTATCTAAGTCATTATATTTTATAAACTTTTTCATTCATATATACTTATAAGATGTAAGACTAGACAACTACTGCACAATAGGTAGTTTGACTTGTTAGTTTCAGTTTTCTGTTTGGGAGGGATATTACAATTCTCACCCATTAGGTTTGCGACGTCTTCGTCGTCAAGCCTTTTTCCAATCATGATGCCCAAAATCTCTTTCGTGTTTTACCAGTGTAGGATTCACCTATATTCAACCTGTTGATGTGCTGCACTGGGGTCTTCCTTCTCAACTCTTGAGGTTTTCCCTATCATCACCATTAGTTGAGGTTTTCTCCATCACTGTTCAAGTTTGTACGCGGGGGTGACTGATACCATAATTGTCCCGACATAAACACACAATTGTCTTTAAGTAACATTTGACAACTAATAAACTTCCAACCACTAAGTTCAAAAAATTGAGTTTGAGTTTCTTAAATAGCCAGGTCTTTATACTTATAAATCTTTACATCCATATACACTTATACGATGGACTATACAATTGTTATATAGTAGGTAGCTTGATCTGCTAGCTTTAACTGCCTACTTAAGTGAGATGTTACAAAAGAAACCCTAGATTAACACCTTGATTTGTGGAATGGGTTATGTGGTTGTGTTTTCTGGTTTCTTGAATGGATTATATGGTTGTGATTTTTGATTTGTTGGATGAGTTTAGTGTAAGGGAGTTTGGATAAGGTGGTGGTGGTTTCGTGATTGTTCAGTGAGGGTTAGATGGTGAGGAATTAGTTATGCTTAGTTGGGGGTATAATTTTCATTAAGGGAATTTTTTTAAGTGACCCACATACCATGTCATTAAATTTGATGTGACACGCTAATTTTAATTGACGAAAATGAGATCCAAGAACATAATATGTGTCTTTTAAAAAATAGAGAATATGTTAAATTTCAAGAATGCTAATATAACTTCTCCTTTATCTTTTTCTTTTCTTACCAATATTTTTTGGATAACTGTTGGTATTTTGATCATTATTGGATTGCCCCCCGGGGATTGTCGACTCAAAACGATCTTTACCAGTGATCGCACCAATTTCATAATTTGAACTTAGAAGTTTTTTTAATATTTAGATAATATATTCATTTTAATTTTAGAAAAAAAGCATTGTTATTTTAATATAGAATTTATTAATCTATTTTGACTTAATTGTATATAATCCGCAATCACTAATCGATATAGTGTTGTTTGTTTGTTTCCAGTTTATTAAAAGAACACATAATAATGTCTGCGATTTGACTATCATACTTTTGTATTAACATGTTTTATTTATTTTCAACGGTTTAGATTGCGTTAAAATTAATTTAACGGTTATAAAAGTGCTAACACATTAAAATGTGTATGCACAACATAATAACTTTTAATATGTTAATAGTTTTATAATCATTAGATTAATTTAAATTTAATTCTAACCATTAAAAAAAATGTAAAGTACAAATGTTTAAAAGTACTATAACTCATTCCATACTGTCTGATATGATTAGTGTTTTGTTCAATAATGCATAGCGTTTCTATTACTGTGGGCATCCACATCAATCAACCAAATGATCTTAATCAATAACCTATGCTTGCTAAAAACATTAACGAAAAAGGTAAAAAAAAATTACTGACATGAGTTGATTTGAATCGACAGCTTTGTTTCTATTTTAGAACATACAGCTACTATTTTTTTAAAGAAAAAAAATAGTATTTTTGTTAAAATCATAGAAAAAAGGCAAGCTAAATTAAGGAAAATTTTAATTTCAATCCCTGAAATTTGCTGAAAATACGTGATTAATCCTTTCATTTGAAAAATCCTATCAATTTAATCATTGGAGTTAAATTTCTGGAAACTATTTACTAAAATCTTACATATATGGCAAACTAATTTGTGCAAACACATCCTAATGAAATCCTATTAATTAATTATAATTCTAACTAGGCATTAAAGGTGTTTGTTTGGAGTAGATACATTTTATCTAAAGTGAATTTGTTCCTGAAAAAAATGTGCATTCTTTTTATTTTTTATTATATAATTATTTCGACAACTTATTTTTACTAAATTTATCTTAAATAATTTATAGCGATAAAACTATAAAATTTACTTGAAACAAGGTGACGTGAGAAAAGGAGGGCAAGAAGTGTTAATGGCAAAGGTGGTACCACCGGTCAACATATGTACTTGAAAGGAATCAATGCTTCGGCCTTTAGGTCATCTCCAAACATACCCCAAATTTTTATTTGGAGTTAAAAATTCACTTTAATTATACCCCAAATTTAGGGTATGATTGTGGGTGGATGACCTCTAATTTGGGGTCACCTATTCATGATCCCAAATTAGGGATCCATTATTTTTTTAATTTTTTAATAATATATATTTTATTTTTAAGTATTTTAATTAGTATTTAGTGTTTTGATTTTTTGTGTGTTAATGTAATTACAATTAATTTATCTTTACATTAGTATTTTTTGTATATTTAATTAAAAATAAAATAGACAATTAATTAAATTAATTAATAAATATTAAATTAAAGTAGAATATATAACAAATACCAATATATAACAAAAATTTAATTTTATTAATTAAGTCAACTTAAAATTTTGAAATAAATTTAAATTATAAATATTTTAATTTATGGGTCAAAATATTTAAATATTTTTATATGCAATTAAAAAATATAACGAAATATATTTTATTAAATTATTAATAGAAATATATAATTTGAAGTATTTGTGATGAAAGAATAATAGTAATAAAAAAATAGAATGATGAGAGTAATATGTGCGAAATATTCGTTTTTTGGGAAGATTTAAGATTTGTGGTTTGAGAGAATTTTACTATAGATGATTCAAATCTGAATTTTGAGGTAAAAATTTGGGATTGTGGTCGGAGATGGCCTCAGTGGTCATTACTCTTCCTCCACATCTCTTCCCCCCATTAAGCAATTCTCCTCTCTTTTAATCGTTTTCCCAATCATCTTATGCTATGTTCTTTTACAAGCTCAGAGCATCGGTTTGGCTTCACCCATTTAAAACCGAATCAAAGTGGTCAGTTTTGAAGGTAATGAAATGAAATTAACCACCCAACCTCGACCGAAAAAGAACCATCAGGATTGGAAAGATTTAGCATATGCAGATCCTGCGTGGGCAACGGTCAGTTGCTCCAAAAGTCTTAAGGCTTCGTTGGAAAATTGTTCTGCGAAGCGTTTTGTAATAAAAATGCACCGTCTAACAGTTTGAGACATCGCGCGTCAGAACGCACCACAGAGTTTGGTTTCAAAGGGGCTTAAAATGCGTTTTTTAATGTTTATTTATAGTAAATTGAAAAAGAAAACAAAGACATAAATATGTCCTTTCAGAAATTTCATATGAATTAGTTATTAATAAATGTGCAATTTTAAAATATTTCAAACAAATATGCCTTTTCTTCTTTCTTTTCATTTTTTTGTTCATTGTCTTGACGATGGTGATTTTTAGTCAGCTTAGTGAACCTATCAGTGACTTGTGAGCAAGCCTAGCCTAGTAGCCTCTAATCACCTCACTTGAACATAAAAAATGACGAGTCGACGACTCATGATATTTCAAAAAGAGTATTCCCATTTTTCAAAAAAATCCGCATTCTCTTCCAAAAAAAATCCGCATTTTTCAAAAAAGAAAAAGTGCACAAATGGTATACTCTTTTTATATATATACACAATGGCGGATCCAGGGGGCAGTGGCTGGGTGCCATTAGACATGGCCAAACCGAACCAAAATCGGCGAATTGGACCTATCAAACCGGCTGAAAACTGGAACCGTGAACCGCACAGTAAAAATTGACGGTTTACAAACTGGTTTCTGTTCAAGATTCCCAAAACCATTGAACAACTAATTTCGAACCATTTTGAACTGTTCGGTTGAACCACCAGTTAACCGACGGTTCAACCGTTAAAAACCAACAGTTTAACCAAAATCAACAATTAACCTCTTAAATCAATGATTTTAATCCTCTTAAACCAACAGTTTTAACGAAAACTAAATGTTCAATATTTTTAAACCAGCAATTTTAACAATATTTTTTTAAAAAATAAACAAATTTGGTTTAAACCTGTCCAAAATGAAACTGCTAACCGGATCGGCCAAAACATTGACCAAACTTATCAAAACCAGAACCGCGGCCACTAGTCCTAGGCACTGGGCCGGGCTGGAGGGCATTTTTCCGGCCCTGTCATACTGGTTGGGTTGGGCTAGGCCCGGTTGAGCGGGCCATATGCCTACCCCAGGCCCGCCCATCCAAAAGGGAGGGTCGGGCCAGCCCGCAGGCCTTTTTTTATAAAAAAATTAATATTCTATATTTGTTATATGAAAATATAATTTAATCTATACTTTATTATATAAATTATACTTTGATAAATACTATACAACTCTTAAATTTATAATTAACATTATTTTTACTAATTTATAATACATAATATATTAAATTAATATTGATATACTATATATTATATATATATAAAATATATAATGTATATAATATTTATGAGCTGGTCGAGCCTGGTCGCAGGCTGAAAATCATTGGCCCAGCCTGACCCTTTTTTCGGGTTGGGCCGGGCCAATTTGCCCAGCACTAGTGGTCACCTCTAGGTACCCCTATACCTCCCACCCCACCCTGATGGCCTTAGTCGTCCCAACTCTGCAATTTGCCTTTGCCACTGCTCCCCCTCCTCTATTCCTCTTTCCATTCTGCTCTGTTTTATTTTTTATTAACCAGGGTGAAATGACGTTGTTTCACCCTGGTTAAAAAAAGTTACAATAGCCTTAGCGAACGAGGGGTCGTTCTTTATGAAGGCTGTTTTGAAAAAAAAGGGTTAAAGGTAGATGTCGTTTTGCAGCTCTCTAATCTCCCTCTGACTCTCTCTCTCATTCTCTTCCTTCGTCGTGGTCTCCCTCCTATTTTCCTTTGCGAGTCGCGATGCTTCTCCCCTGATTACGGCCGAGACTCCACCTCGCTTTCCGCCATTGGTCCGGGCCACGCCTGTGTAACGGTAAACTGCCTGGTGCCTTCCTTTCCTTTTCTCGGTTCCTTCTTTTAATTAGGATTGTGGGTCTTTCTTTTTTCTTTTAATTTTTGATAGGTTGTTTTTGATAGATATTTATTTATGTTTAATTTGGTGGGTTGTTGTCTATAAAAAATAATGGAAAAATATTTTTTCAAAAAGGTCTAGAAGTTCAGTTGAGTCATATAGTATTAAATATACGCTACAAACTCCGGATGCAAATATTTTGAATAAAAATGTTGAAGTGGAAATTAACTCGGATGAGCTAGAAATTAACGAAGATGATAGTCAATGTTAGTCCGCCCCGCGCGGAAATTTTTGGATCCACCATTGTACTTATATATTGTTGTTTGTTTTGCATAAAATATTTTCTATTCGTGCATATTCAACTCCTAAAAATATGTAAAATCTCTACATTTTTTGCCAAAAAACTCTACTTTTTTACTTTGCAATATGTTTTTCCAATCTACCAAAAACAAATACAAATAAAAATTATACAAAAAGTATATTACAAAAAAATTGGTATGATTAGCATCTTAATGTATGCTAATATAATTAATATTAATGATTATACATTTATTATTAGAGTATTATTAATATATTAATATATATCGGTGTACTATGGGTATATTACTAACATATTAGATAAAACAAGATGGGGCCATTTGTATAAAAAAAAGTGTTGTAAGGACGATATTCGTAAAAGTAAGTTCAATTGGATTTTATTTATGAAAAAGAAGTTACAAAGGAGTGCCAAACATGTAATTTCCCTATTAAAACACCCCGATTTATAGGTTAATTGTAACTCGACTCAAACCTAACCTATTGCCATTTTTAGTGGGGTGTTTGATTTTGATAAATTGAGTGAGAAATAATAAATATAAATTATATAATAAAAATAAAAAATTTATATTTTTTAAGAATCACAATATACCGTAAAATTAGGTTGAATTCTTATATGTAAAAATCACAATATACCACTATTTAATATGCTCTGTTAGTATATTATAAAATCTAAGAACATCTCTAATGCTATTTTTATATTGTTGATTTTATCTATCATAAAGAGTTTTGTCTTAAATTACAACTCCAATGTTCTTTTTATCATACTCTTTATTTTTAAAAATAAGATAAAAAATTATCTTTCACTAATTAGTTGTAGAGAATCATACACACTCTTTATATTGTATAACATTAATGATAGTCTAGTTCTATTAGTTAAAAATATATTAAATAAAAATAAAAATATAAAAAAGAGATATAAAATAATTAAAAATTGATCTTCATATGAAAACTAACAAAATAACTATTAATTTTAAAGAGTTGCATTGAATAATAATATTTTTTTATTCTATATAATTAGATATACTCTTTATTTATATTAAAATTATACCTTATAATAAAAAGCACTATTGGACATGCTCTAACACGCCTAGTATAGGGCTAACGCTTCATTTGAAAGTTTTAATGGAATATGATATGACATGTTAGTAATTAACACTTGGTATTGAACATGATATGATATGTTAATATTATAAAACTTCATTGTTTAGGAGTTTTAAAAAAGAATAGAATAGGTTATCTAAAATATCAATTAATAAAAGATAAAATAAGAATATTACATTTTAATTTTACTACTATACCCTTTGATAAAATATATAAAAATAATTATTATACTTAATTTATAAAAAATAACAAATAGTTTAATCAACCAAATATTCTTAAAATGATAATAAATTTGAAGTTATTTGCAACAAAATTAAATATTATTCATAACTAACAATGAAAAACTCTCGATAAAAAAACACAAAAAAACTAATATTGGGATCCTAAATGATTATTACCTTTATTTGAAATCTAATATAATAATCTAATATTACGGCTTTATTTGTAATCTAATGTAATAATCTAAAATTATATAGTAAACCCTAATAAATGTGTAAATAAAGAAGGATAAATTGTAAAATAAAAATATATTTTTTAATTTATTTTTATCCCCTCTTAATCCACTAATTTTATGAATTAAAAAAATAAGAGCAAATCTCTTCTGATTTTATATAAAAAATTCCAAACAATAAATAATTAATTTTTTTACAACATATTCTATCTTATTCGATCTTAATACTTCATCCAAACAAAACATAAGAGTTAAAGGCATTAGTTGAATTCTTTTGTAACGAATGTAAAAAAGAATAACATAAAAAAGACGCAAGCTTTCACACACGACATTTATACTACAAAGGTAAAGCAAGTGTGGTACTACAATAAGAAAAATTTAAGTTACTTAATTTTAATCTCAGTTACTTAATTTGAGAGAGTAGTTACTTAATTGTAGTCCTAAAATTTATTTAATTTTAGATGTCGTTACTTAATTTAATCACTAATTACTTAATTTTATAATAAATTAAATAACTATAATTATTATTTAATTATTATTAAAATTATTTAATTTAAATTTTAATTACTTAATTTATTAAAACATTTCTCATTAATTTTTTTTTGAGAACTCTCGTTGTAGTAACCCCGTAAAACAGAGAGCCCAACATTCAGACACACAACACAACCCACACAAACGACTGTTTCTATCAGACAGAAAAACCCATTAACCATTGAACACCACAATGCACTCCTCACTAACTCCAAAAGCAATTACCCAAACCAAACAAAGAACCTTTTGCTTTTTATTGCTCTCCCCCTTTCTCTCTCCTCTTTTAACTTTCCTTAAAATCGTGCCCTTTCTGTCTCTATTCAAGCTATCAAGAAGCAACAATGATGCTGCAGCATCGTTGTAGTACTCTAGTGGAGATGAGGAAGAAATGGCTGTAGCTCCTGTAATGGCTCAACCAGCTAAAACCCACAACAATGCCAATAATAACATTGGCGGTGTTGATGCTAGTAAAACCCATCAACACCGACATCTACATGTGCAAGATAAAGCAATGTTTCATGACTTTCTGGGTATGAAAGTCTCAGCAGTCACCACCACCACAGATCATGCTTCTCCCTCCGCTTCTTCTGGTGGTGGCCGTGGACCCCTCTCCACTGCCTCTGATCTCGCTTCGGGTAAATACTTTTTTCTTTATTATGTGCTTTTTCTTTGGAGAAAGATGGAGTCTTTTGTGATTTAATGGCTACTTTTTTATGTTTATGATCTTTAACCATTTTAAGATTGTGGAGATGACTATGATTGTGCACTTCCTCTTTTTGTCTTTTGTTGTGTTTAAACTCTAAAGGTTTGATATTGTTCATTATTATTCTCTTTTTTTCACTATAACAATTATGTCAAAGTGAAGTGGGAACTCTTCTATTTGATTTCCAGCTGGTTGTGATGTAATGAAATATTTGCTTTTGCAGATAGTGGAGTCGGTGTTTTTTTTTCCAAAGAAAATTTCTTGTTGGTTTTTGATGGGATTGGTTTTGGTAGGGTCAGTAATGGGGTTGGTAGTTTTTTTTAATATTTATTTTAAGGTTACATTCTTTCTCTGTTTTCTTGTTTTATCAAATTAATTCTTGTAATGGGAAAGTTTAATTTGAAGTTTGGCTCTTTTCTTTATGGGCATCTTCAAATTTGCTCTATGGAGTTGCTAGAATGGTGTTCTTTTCTCTTCTTTACTTTTAGTTTGTTTCCTCTAAAAGAGTGAAAGAGATTGGAGTATATATATCTCTCATATGCATTTTTACCTGTTTTCTTCGGAAACTTTTTCATAACAAGTTGAGGAACATAATTAAAGAACCGTATTAATTAATTTGCTACGTAGAGTATAGTGCATTTTTGGTTATGATAATTATATCTACTTACTGCCTGTATCTGTATGTAAAAAGTCCCTTTTCTGTATTTACATGAATCTTCTGTGTGTGCTGCTCCTTTTATATTGCTAATTGAAGCTAGTGGTACCTTTATATATATATTTGAAATGGTAGTATATTTATGGTTATAATGTATGGAAATACTTCCTACTGAAGTTAAAATTTCATGGTTTTTCTTTAGTTTCGACAGAAAGACAAGCTGCAAATCATCTTGAGGGGATTCCGTATTATGGTCCTAGAAGTGACATTTCTGGTCCTGAGATAAGCAACAGATTAGTAGGAAGCAAGCGGAGCAACTCAGATTCTGCATTCATGGGATCTACCAGAGATGGGATTCGTCCCGTAGGGCATGATTCCCTTGAGAACCTGCATTTGGTAAAGGTAATTAAAGTAGTTGTTTCTTAACCAGATAGATAATCATATCTTTTAAGGTGTCTAGATGAGGTAGAAAACCGAATTCTCCTTGTTAAAGATTTTTAGCCTGTAATTGCATTCTTATGTATTCCGGTCATTAACTTTAGGCATTATTCTTCACATATCTTGATTCATGCTCAAATTTAGATGCTCAAAAATGGAGGTGGGGGAGACCGTCCTAGAAGGACAAGTGACGATGATGTTTTCTATGGTGTGCAGACAATGAAACCAATTTCTGCATCTCCTATCATGCAACCTTCGGCTAGCAGTAGACTTGATGCCACTGTGTCCAAATGGGACAGGTCCATCCACATGGGAGCTTCTGTGCAGTAT
>CAODLS010141792.1:0-10499 GCA_948243855.1 Flueggea neowawraea | reverse complement strand
CCAATTACATTAATCAAACCCATTAGAATTTCGGCACAACCTAACCTAATTAGGAGTGAGAAAATTCGGCACACTCATCCTAATTAGAAGGAAGAAATTCGGCACACACCACCTCTCCTATTTTTTAGGAGTCACTTTCCTTGTTTGACAAGGATGAATTCGGCACATGCACTAACTAATTAGGAGTTCATGACAAATTAGGAGTTTTATTATTGTGTGACAAGGAAAATAAAACCCTAATTTTCATGTGACAAAATTAATTAGGAAGTGATTATTCTTGTGAGACAAGAAGGGCAAACCCTAGTGTGACTAGATTAGGAATTCGGCACACTCCTTCTAGATTAGGAAGAGACCGAATTCTTGGAGGACAAGGAGAGAGGAATTTCAGCCTTGTTATGCACCTATTTAGGTCTCCTCTTATGCCTATAAATAGTGTGCACTCCTTGCTATTCTTTCATGACCTAGCCAAATTAGTGAGTGCCACAAACAAAAGAGAGAAAATTATTTGTGAGTTTTAGAATAGAGATTCTAAAAGAAGTGCTAGCACACATTTGCCTAATCAACGATCTTGTATGTGTGTGAGAGTATAGGGGAGTCGTCTTTTGGCAGTCCCTATTGTCAATAGCATTCGGCTCAACACAAATCAAAGGAAGCAATTCGGCAATTCCAGCTTTTGGAGAAAAGCAATTCGGCTAAGTCAAAAGGTATATATATATATTCGGCCTCCTTTTATTAATTAGGGTTGCATATGGTGTTCCTGGATGTTTGTTGTGTGATATTATTGTTTTTTTGTTGTGCATATTAGATGTTTATTCTCATAAGAAACCCAACACTTCTATTAGCCTGCCTTAATCCCCTTTCAACGCCAAAAGACATGCCAATAAAACGCGCTAAAGAATCATCAGTGTGCCTTAATCATTCAACACTGAAACAATAACATTTCCATAGAACGCTAACACTCGTTCATTTTCATCAATGCACCTTATTGATTCTCATTCAGTTATGTCTTCCTTAAATATCTCCAACTAAAAACATCAATCACCAATAACGTGCCTTAATGAAGAATCATTGTAACTTCACTTTAAAGCAGTATGATCAACAACCGTTCCTCAATTTTTCAACTTTCGTTGATGATAACAACAATTCAATCATCATGAAACTTATCCTTGATAACACGCACTATTCACCATGAACGTGCCTTAATGCTTGTGAACCAGATTTTCAGCTCATTTTTCATCTGACTTCTTGACTTCAGTTTGCATATTCATCATTTTAATGGATTTATGAATGCATAAATGAATGATTATAAACATATATCATGCATAACAAACATCAATCAAAATTCATTTAGATCACACATACCAATTCTTCTACAAATTGAATCAAAAGTTTTCTCATCAAGGGGTTTTGTAAAGATATCAGCAAGCTGATCATTTGTAGAAATGAATTCAAGTTCAATATCTCCATTGAGAACATGATCAATGATAAAATGATGTTTTATATCAATATGCTTTGTTCTAAAGTGCTAAATTGGGTTTTTAGAATTATTAATGGCACTAGTGTTGTCGCACTTAATTCGAACTTTTGAAAATGCAATTTCAAAGTCCAAAAATTGTTGCTCGATCCATAAAATGTGAGCTACACAACTACCAGCTACTACATATTTAGATTCAGTAGTGGATAATTCAACACAATTTTTTTTTCTTTGAGAACCAAGACACTAGTGAATTGCTTAAGAATTGACAAGAACTCGAAGTGTTTTTCCTATCTAATTGGCTTCCTGCATGATCAGAATCACTATAACCAACTAGATCAAAGCAATCATTTTTGGGATACCATAAACCAACATTCTTAGAACCACTTAAATATCTACAAATTGTTTTTACAGCACTTAGGTGAGAATCTTTTGGGCATGATTGAAAATGAACACAGAGGAGGCAAACACTAAACATAATATCAGGCCAACTTGCAGTAAGGTAAAGGAGAAATTCGATCATACCTCTATAAAGCTTTTCCTCTACCCCTTTTCCTTTCTCATCCTTGGTAAGTTTGGTGGTAGTGCTCATAGAAGTTGGTAAGACTTGGCACCTTCCATTCCATATTTCTTAAGCATATCATTGATATACTTACTTTGATTTATGAAAATGTCATCCTTTAATTGCTTGATTTGCAATCCGAGAAAGTGGCTAAGCTCTCCCATCATGCTCATTTCAAACTCCTTTTGCATTAGCTTAGAAAACTCATCACACAAGGGTTCATTAGTAGCACCAAATATAATGTCATCAACATATATTTTCACTAAAAGCAATTCATCATTTTTATATGAAGTAAATAGAGTGTTATCTACTTTACCTTTACTAAATTCGTTTTTAGTAAGAATTGACTCATCATTTTATACCATGCTCTAGGAGCTTGCCTTAATCCATATAGAGACTTTTTGATCTTGAACACATGGTTTGGATAATAGGGATTAACAAATTCGGGTGGTTGTTCCACATACACTTCTTCCTTGATTTATCCATTCAAGAAAGCATTATTTACATCCATTTGGAACAACTTGAATTTCTTGAAACATGCATAGGCACAAAGAATTCTAATTGCCTTAAGTCTTGCCACCAGTGCAAAAGATTCTTCAAAGTCTATGCTTTCTTCTTGAAGATATCATTGAGCCAATATTGTTGATTTATTTGTGACCACTTCTCCTTCTTCATTCTTTTTATTTCTGAACACCCATTTTGTTCCAATAATCATAACTCCATTTGGCCTTGGAACTAGCTCCCATACTTGATTTATTTCAAATTGATTGAGTTCTACTCGCATGGATAGAATCCAATATTCATCCTCAAATGCATCATCAATTTTCTTTGGTACAATTTGAGATAAAAATGCATAGTTTGATGCATGTTGTAAACCACTTATTTTTGAGATTCCTTTTGACACATCTCCAATTATAAGGTCTTGTTGATGTGATTTGGCATATCGCCATTCTTTAGGTAACTCATTGTTTTTCACATCCTTGGACTCTTCTTGAATTTGCTGAGATGATTCATTATTACTGTTGTTGATGTTTAAGTCCTTCATTTTGTCTCCAATACCTTGGCTAATATCATCATCATCCAATCTAGGCAAAAGATGGTTAGTCTCATTAAAAATAACATGTATGGACTCTTCTACTTTCTTAAGCCTTTTGTTAAAGATTCTATAAGCCTTGCTAATTGATGAATATCCAAGAAAAATACCCTCATCAGATTTGGCATCAAATTTTCCTAAGGTATCTTTTCCATTATTATGAACAAAACACTTGGTACCAAAGACATGAAAATAGGAAATGTTAGGCTTTCTATTTTCCACAACTCATAAGGTGTTTTCTTAAGTATGGATCACACATAAGCCTGATTGATTATATACCAAGCTGTGTTTACAGCCTTTGCCCAAAAATATTTTGGCAAATCATTCTCATTTAACATTGTCCTTGCCATTTCATGTAAAACGTGAATAAATCATCAACAATCACAAAACAATAAGCTTTTTCAGCAAGACTTAAAGTGCTAGAATGACCAAACAAGTCCATATGTAAAAGCTCCAAAGGTCTTATGGTAGAAATCATATTTTTTCTTTGAAAGGATGATTTTTAATGCTTTCCTTTAACACATGCTTCACACACCAAATCCTTTTCAATTTTGATTTTTGGTAAACAATGTACTAAATATTTTCTTGAGAGTTTTTAAATGGTATGCATGCTAGCATGTCCTAATCTTATATGTCAAAGCCAAGCATCATTGTTCACAACCGAAAAGCAAGTTTCATTAAAGGAAGTAGACTCCGACAAGTCAACAACATAGATATTATTATTCCTTAACCTAGTAAATAACACATTTCCAGCCACATCATGAACAATGCATTTATTAGGCTCAAAGACAATCTTATAACCTTTATCACAAAATTGACTAATGCTTAGTAAGTTATGCTTCAAGCCATCAACAAGCAATACATTTTCAATTGTAGTATTAAGAGCCTTACCTATCTTACCTTCTCCAACAATTTTACCTTTTGCATTGTCTCCAAAGGTCACATAGCCTTCATTCTTAGGATTGAGTTGAGAGAACATAGCTTTATCTCCTATCATATTATGAGAGCATCCAGTATCTAAGTGCCACACATTTTTCTTTGCTCTTGCTCTCAAACATACCTACAAAGACATGTCAAGATTTTGAAGTAGGTACCCAAATTTTCTTGGGTCCTTTAAGGTTAGTTCTTACTAAGTTTTAAGGATTTGTTCCTTTTGAAACCCAAATTCTTTTAGTTCCAATTTTCCTATTCAAACTAAACTTGCAAGAATAAGCAATATGTCTATGATCACCACAAAATGTGCATGCATTGTCAAGTAAAGTCCCTTATCTTACAAACACGGTTTTAAAAAACTTTTTAGGTGTGAAGAAATTGTAGCCTAAACCATGTTTGGATAGAGATTGTCTTTGAGATCCAAGAAGTGTCTCAAGGTTCTCTTTCCCATTTGTAAGCTTGTAGGCAATGTTTTAAAAATTTTTAACTTCTTTCTTTAAAAGCAAATTTTCTTTTATTTAAAACCATTTTCTCTTTGCTCAAATCATTTAATTTCCTACCGAGAGCATTTGAACTTTTCTTTAATGCAGCATACTTGGCACTAAGTTTTTGAAATTCATCATGTAGGTCATCAAAAGCATCATGCAATTCATCAAGAGTAAAGTTTTCGATTACCTCATCATCACTTGCATTTTCCTCTATTGCCATCAAACATAAGTTTGCAATTTCTTCAACTTCATCATCTTATTCGAAGGTGCTATCATCACTATCACTCCATGTTGCTTTCATCGCCTTCACTTTCTTCTTCTTTGAGTATTTGGAGTATTTCTTGACAAGTGGACAATCTTGTTTCATATGACCCGATTTGTTACATTTGTAACAAATGATGGAGGTGTCCTTCTTTGAATCTTTCTTAAATTCTTTTTAAATTTCTTCTTCAATTCTTCCTTTGACACTTGCTCTTTGTTTTTCTTCCATGGCTTATTCTTCCTTATAAACCTTTTAAACCTTCTAGAAAACATTGTCATTTCTTCATTATCGCTATCATCCTCTTCTTCATCATCAGATTCCTCAACCACTTTGGACTTCAAGGCCACTTCTTTTCTTCTATCAATTTTTGAAGATTGCTCTTAATCTTCATATAGACCCATCTCATGTGTAAGGATTGAACCAAGTAATTATTCCTAAGGTAGTACATTAAGATCATTTGCCTCCAAGATTGCATCTTTCTTTGAGGCCTAAGATTTTGGTAGAGCTTTTAAAATCTTCCTTACAAGTTTTGAGTTTGCGTAGGTCTTTCCAAGTGCTTTCAATCTATTTAGGATGTCATTGAACCTATCAAACATCTCTTATATTCCTTCTCTTTCTTTCATCTTAAACAACTTATATTTATAAACAAGAAGTAACACTTTATTCTCCTTCACTTGTGAAGTTCCTTCATAGGTTACTTACAAAGTTCTCTAAATTTCATGAGCACTTGAGCATTGTTGAACCTTGTTGAATTGGTTTTGCTAAGTGTACAAAACAAAACATGCATTGCCTTGTTGTTATAGCAAACCATTTGCCTATCATGCTATGTCCATTCAGATTTTGGTTTTAGAGTTCTCTTCCATCCATAGCTTTTGTAGGAATGTACGAACCCATCTCTACTGAATCTCATACTTCCTCAGCTTCACACTTCAAGAAAACCATCATTCTTGTCTTCCAATAGACATAATCATTGCCATCAAATAAATAAGCTCTATTGGTAGCCAAACCATCATATTTGAAAATGTCTCCATTGGATGCCATTTTTGGATCTTTGAACTCAAGGTGTTTAAAACTTAAATTTGAGCACACAAGCTCTAATACCAATTGTAATCCCAAGATGGCAATCTAAGAAGGGGGTGAATTGGATTTAAGTTAAAACTTTGTCAACTTTAAAATATTTTTGAACAATAAAATTGAAAACAAAACTTAAACTCAGTCCAACACACTTTCACAATATATGAACTTAATAAAGATAAAGACATAAAGGGATAGAAGATTGAAGTCCTCGATTTATGGTGGTTTGGTCCTCTTTGACCCACGTCCACTCCTCTAGTTCACTAGAGAGTTTGAATCCATTAACTTTTCCTCACTTCTAGGTCGAGGGAAACCATTACAACCTCTTGTTTTCCAGGCACACAGAAAACCTTTTACACCCTTGTTTTTTAGGTCACAATAAGGAAACCAACCATAGTTTTCAAAGCTCAATAGAAAACCTTAACAACCCTCGAGCTTTAAAACCAAAGCTTGAATACAAGTGGATTCTCGAAGTAAGTTCAGTAATCCACATCAACCAAATAACTGAAATACAGATCAAAGCTCAGCTAGTATAAGAAAATAAGTAAGCTCAAAGAGAGAGAATATCAAGAAATGATTTTGCAAATCTTGGGCGCACTATAGAAAAGTCTCTCTCTCGTCAATATATGGACGACTCTATTTATATTGGGTCTTTGAAAAATATTCGTTCTTACTTGAAGTAGTCATTGTGAAAGACGTGCAACATACTGATTTTAAATGACATCATAGTCATCAACGTCCATTCTTTCTTGTCAATGCGCATTCTTCAAGAATTCTTCAATGATCAACGTGTGTAGTTGATCATCAATGCATGTTGTCATAGGTCTAGAGTTTCTTCCTTAAAAACATTCTTCATCAACGTTTCTTGCAACTCTTCAGCATGCTTTGATCAACTCATCAACATCTCGTAATGAATCATCAACGCGTGTAATCGATCTTTAAAGATAGCGCCTTTGAAACTGACATCACCTCGTACGAAGGAATATTTGAATTGAAATTCCCGAGGAGTGTATCAGATTTGTCACTATATGATGAAGACATCATTAGCGCACGTTGTTATCGTACAACGCGTTTTGATGATCAATTATTTAACAATGACTCCTTTGCTTTTCAACGGACGTTCTTGAGTTATCAACATTTTCACAAAAGATCAGAACTTGTTTTGTCTTTGCTGAATCTGAAGAGTAACCTCGTCAACGTGCCTTAATAAGTCATTAGCGCGCTCTAATGATTTCCCAAAAATCATACGAGAGCAAGTTCCTGCATTCTTCATTCACCAACATTTTCAACATCATAAAGATAAGCTTTCAATAGCTCAGAAGCACCATCAGCCCGCGCTCTTCATTCATTAGTGGGCGTTGATGCCACTTTGAATTTGGTCAATTAAGAACTTCTCTACATCAACGCGTGTTGAAGAAATATCAACGTTCCTTGATTAGCTTCTCAGACTTTATCAACGTGTGTTGTTAATCATTAACGTTCATTGCTTAACTTTTTTCAGTTGTTTTGTAACTCATTATCAAAACTTAGATGGATTTTTCATGTTGTCCATAAAATGGCTCAACATCCATCCTTGCACAAAATCAATATAATTCAAAAGCATAGTACTTTTTCATTTAAATGTTTTTTCTGATTTTTTTAAAACATTGTATTTTTTATGTAAATCAAATCAAAATCAACAAAAATCACCATAAACATACACATTAAAAATTATTTTTTTCACAAAAAATAACAATAAAATGACTTTTCTAGAATTTTTTTAAAAAACATGGATGTTTTTGTAAATTCTGATAATGAGACAAAAGGGAGCAACTAGGGTTCGGAAAACACTAGTCGTTGCCCCTGATTGAAGCGGCCACCACGACGTCGTCGTTCGGTCACACTTGCAAATCGACGAAGACAACAACAAAACACCACAACAATGAAGAGAATGAAGGAAGAGAGAGGACGATCTGAAGAAGGGATGGGATGAACCAAAAGTGAGAGACTGTGACGGAGGAGAGTGGAGAGATTCGAAAAGATAGGGAGAAGGGAGAAACGAATAGGAAAAGAGAGATTGCGAAGGAGGACAGAGGAGCAACTCGAAGAGAGAGAGAAAGAGAGCGAAGAGAGAAACAATACCACCGGTTGGCCGAATACAGAGGGCGAGGTAAAGATTCAAGGTTGTTGTCATGGATCTCGATCACTAGAATGAAGTGAAGATGCAGATATTGAGGTGAATGAAATGGAGATCCAAGGTAAGGGCAGTAGAGATTCAAGGTGAGGGCGGACGCTAGGTTTGCAAGGGTGACAGAGACACTAGGATTGGTGAGGGGAAGTAGAGATGCTAGGGTTTGTGAGAGAGGAGAGAGAGAATGCATAGAGAGTTGAGAGAGTGCAGAGGAGAAAGAAAGGAGGTAAGAGAAAAAAACTGACGAAATGAAACGATAAATTGATTTTTATGGTCTTGAATGTGGCATTTTTCAAATGTAGAATTAAGCTTTTGTTTTCTAAAAAATTGAACATTAAAAAAATTGACATTTTAATAATGAGGAAAATCGTATTTCTATTTGTCAAAATAAGAAGGTTTATATTGGTGTCTGACATAATTGACTCCATAATGAATGGTCCTAAAATTAGTAGCATTTTGATTTTTTTATTTTTTTTATGTATATTCAAATAATCTTGTTCTGTACAATCTCGACCAATGATACCATAATTAATCATGTATCTTCTAATAGTTTTGTTCTCTCTTAAATAATTTCAATGTAGCCAGACGCATGTAATATTTATTTTTAATCAAATGAAGAGGGCAAAATATGTTCATGGGGAATCTATATGCTAGCCAAACATTTGGTTGTATCGTCCCATTCTCATATTTAATGTTAGGGAAAACCACAATGTGAAATAACAAAAAGCAATCACACAAGAACACAAGATTTACGTGGTTCGGTCAATCGACCTACGTCCACGGGCAGAGAGCTTAGTAATTCTATTATTCATAGTCAAAACTGGCAAAAGGCTTACAATATTGTTCCCAAGTCACCTATTTGTAGTTTACGATAAAACCCTAGTCAAAATAGACCAGCCAAAACCCTAATACATGTATTAGAACCCTTTCCTAAGCATGAATCACGTCCAAAATAGGTTACACGAGCAAACTGGGCAAAATACGGTCGAGACCCACCAAACACGCCCGAACAGTGTACGTCCGTGTAATAAAACATAAGACACGGCCATGTAACACACTGTTCCTCCGTTACATAGTCGTTTTGTCTCCAATCCATCCTATTTTGGTTTTGCTTCATCAACTATCAATCTTGGCTTTAATCTTGATCAAGATAATCGACTTCAACATTAAAAATTCTCCATCTTGAAGTGAATTTTCTTCACCATAGAACTCATCCATAGAATTACTCTTCTGCCACACCACCCTGAAGGGCTTCAAGTCCTACAATAATAAACCAAGTCCAACCCGGACTTGCCTCCACTAGCGCTAGCTTTCTATCCACTCTTAACAACACAACACCTAGCATCTTTTCCTGTGTCCTCCAGTGATGGTCTTTTTACATCATCAACACAATTACCATGCCTGGTACACTTGTTGTTAGACCTCGTGAATCAATTTGATTTATCTTTTCCTGTTCCAGAGTCTCAATCACAAACTCCACCCGTTTTTTCACAGAACTCACAATAGTCCTCAAATCATTAGCAACTACCAAGCTGCCAATCAAGATGTAAATGTCATTCCACAATTTACCCTTCATCACAACTGAAGATCCCTTGCACACCCGAATTCCTCCACCTCTTCCTGATAAACTATAATCATGTTTCGACAAAGCACCAACAGAAATCAAGTTCCTTCACAACCCAGTGACATACCAAGCATCAAGTTTTCTGACCTTCCCGTCATGCATCATGATCTTCAAAGAACCACTGCCTTCAACACTCAGTTTCTCACCATCTCCCAATTTAACACTGCCTTTTCATTCTTTAAAAGAATCAAATAGTTTCCTGAAAATGTCATGTGATAAGCTGCACCAGTGTCAATAACCCAGCTATCTTCAGATCTACATACAGAAACAGTCAACACTTTACTACTCTCCCCCTCCTCAGAATTATCCTGAAACTCCACAGAATTATTCTGAACAATTGTTGCACTTGATTTTCCACCGTTTCTCCTATGTGGACAATTTTTTTTCACGTACCCAATCTCCTTACAGTGATAACACATCAAACCATGATTCTTACCCATTCCCTTGCCCTTACTAACGGTTAATCCGAACTCCACTCTATCTTCACCTGAACTAGAAGTTAACCTCTTTAATTCTTTAGACAACAAAGCATCCTTCACATCAGTAACAGAGATTCTATCTCTACCATACATGATAGTATCAACAAAACTCTCATATGACTCAGACAATGAATGCAACAGAAACATAGTTTGATCCTCATCATCAAAGTCAACACCAACACCTTTCAAATCTAATACAATCCTATTAAATTTATCAAGATGTTCGTTTACCTGCATGCCTTCTGACATCCTCAAGGTATGCAACCGCCTTTTCTGATAAAGCTTGTTCGACAAGGACCTCTTCTGATACCTACTTTTCAGCTTCTTCCACAAGCCTGCT
>CAODLS010141647.1:0-11839 GCA_948243855.1 Flueggea neowawraea | reverse complement strand
AAAATATGAGTTGGATGGCATTGGTGATTTGGTCGTATTTCCAATCTTCCTCATCATAATCCATCTCCTTCTTGACAACCCCATTTTCATGCTTAGGAACTCTAGGTCCCTTCACAATCACTTTCCAATACTCAATGTTTTTACTCTTGATGTAGATCATTATTCAATTCTTCCATGTAGTATAAGTTACACCATTTATTCTTGGAGGTTTGGTAGTAGTCAAACCTTCTTCAAAGTAGCTAGGATTCAAATTCAAAACCATCTTGGATCTTCACTGTCACGACCTGAGTTGGGCCGGTGACCGACATACAAGGTGAACTGTCTATGGAAGCCCAGCTCATCTCGCACAAGCCTAGGAGATACAAATATTCTACCCAACATTCATTTATCAAAACTTTTATTTAATAAAATATGATATAAGAAAATATTAATAATATAATACTATCAAATAAGTATGAAACTGTCATCGTAAAAAAAATCAATATCCAAAAATACAAAAGTTTATCCCAGTATCCCCACAGAAACCCGGTATGGAACTCTAACAACAAAATACAAAAGTTGAACCCGAACGAGGGCACTCACTGAATAGCAAAGAATGCCTCACTGATGAACGGATGCTGAACAGATACTGAGCATCAAAGTATATCTCTAGGACAGGCAAAGAAGATAGACCAAAATAAAATGGGGGTTAGGGCCCAGTGAGGAAATAACACTCCAGATCGCCTCATACGTGCCTCACAAAGATAGTTTTGAAAACTGTTCAAAAGATATCGCACACGTACATACCGATATAGTATATATACACACTATGTCTATAATAGCTTTCAGAAAACGTTTACCAAAATGGTCGCATACAGAGCAGACAGTATGCATTGAGACAATATCATAGTATATATATATATATGTGTAACAAAGTCATGATATGGGACTAGAACATAATGCATAGAATAGTATTGTGGACTCGCCACTAGACAGAACAAACAATGTATCTGGCTAGATACACGACTACCCCTTTACCCCGTCAACTAGGGTCTTCACAGAGCATTGATATATCAAAGGTTACGTACCCCGTAACTAGGTGTCTCGTATCATAATATATTATTTACAATAATATAATAGACAGTCATGCAGAACAGACTTCCATATTTTTAGAAAACATATATATATTAACAGAGTAAAACGTTGGTTACTACAAACCACAAAAGTTCGATTAATAATTAGCCAGATAATTATTAGTCAGATTTCATGCCATATCGCGACACAACAAAAACTATATAAGTAGGAAGACACAACCTATGTGTCTGAGGCTTCCATTTCACTCACATGGAATCCAAAGCGAAGGACCCAGTCAAGCACCATTCGGTGGTTGTCGTCCTAGCATGAACAAGAAGTTGGAACTGATACATCCATAACAGATATTAGAAAATGATGTTGTTACTGTGGCGATAGTGGATGAATGATATACATATGAAGATATAGACGCTCAGAGATGCATAAACTCTTTTTCGAATGATAAACCATTATTCGCAACCCAAAATTTAAAGTCAGCATAAAATTATAGTTTGGCCCCCGACCAATGTAAAATTAAGTTTTAGTTTAAGAGACTCGACTAAGTTCTAAATGGTCCTCAAGGTACTCTGGAATTGCTAACTAGTCCTCAAAGTAGCTAGATTTCTCAAAATAGCCCCCAACACTAAGAGGCACAAAGATGTGCAAAATTACACATTTGGTCCCTCACAACAAAGCCTCACTCGAGTAACCCAAATGGCTTACTCGAGTGATACCAACAACGACTTACTCGAGTAAGCCAGATGAGCTTAATCGAGTAACCCGTGTTCATCACTTACTCGAGTAAGCCATCTGTTTACTCGAGTAAGACTCTGCCCAGATCATACCCAACTCAACAAAACCTCGATTTCACCGATAGAAATCGATACCCAACACCTACATTGACTCGACTCAAGCTCCTAAACTCAAATCTAGAGTCAAAATGGTCAACACAACTCAGAAACACCCTAAATCGACCCAAAATGAATTAGTTTGAAGCCCATTCACTAACATGCTCGATTTATGTGAATCCAAGCCTACATTATGTGTTAATAGACTCCTAAAGTCCCGAAATCACAACCTTTAACACCCATTCTAACAGAAACAACGTACATCCGAACTTAGAAGCATTTTTTCAAACCCTAAAATGAACATTTATGGAAAATGAAGGAAAATGAAAGAATGAGAGGTAGAGAAACGCAATCTTACCTCAAGAGACGATTAACAAGGAACGAGATCCAACCGAAATAGCTTATGGACAAAATAGTGTTTTGATTGAGAAATGATGAAATGAAGTCAAATACGTCGAATTGGGGTATATATAAACCCCTACCCAAAACGACACCGTTTCACGCACTGGGTGCACATCTCACTCAATTGACATGCCATCTCACTTGAGTGACACACCCCTTACTCGATTAACACAAATGGTTACTCGAGTAACGCATTCCCAAGTGTTCATCATGTTCATCCCAAAACAAGGCTTACTCGAGTAATCAAATGGCTTATATCACTCGAGTAAGACCTAACAACTTACTCGAGTAACCCATGGTCCATATCACTCGAGTAAGACACAAAAGCTTACTCGATTAACATCTCTCCGCACCATAAGTCACCCACTCAACACTCCAACCGATCGAGATTGACTCGGGGCACAACCAAAAGCTGTAGGGAGCTGTATCAGAATTCGACGGGTATTACAAACTTCTCTCTCAAAAGAAATTCGTGCTCGAATTTTTAGACAAGCCGAATCAACGCTAGGATCGAACCTAGATCTCCAAATCAACTGATAGATCATAGAACACTAATCTACGAATCTAAGACAATTCTAACTCACTCGAACTCAAGTATGCAGAAAGTGATGCCAGATTATGTAGAGACAGATGCAGATACAAAAATGCTATGCATGGATAGAGACAAAATAGAATGCACAAACATATACAAAGGGTACCAACCTAAGGGTCTGCAGAGTCAAACAACTCCAGATACCTGCACCCCATATCGTCATCAGCTTCCCAAGTGGCCTCCTCAACTGAATGTTGCCTCCAAATCATCTTCACTGAAGCTATCTCCTTATTGCAGAGTCTTTTAACCTGACAATCAACAATGCTCAACGGAACCTCGTCATACGACATATTAGGTCAAACTTCGACCGACTGTGGTGCCAGAACATGAGATGGATATGAAATATACTTCCTCATAAGGGATATATGGAACACTGGATGAATAGACGCGAACTAAGGTGGTAGAGCCAACTCATATGCCACGACTTCAACACGGCCGATAATCTCAAATGGACCAATGTATCTCTTGCTCAACGTGTCATTCTTCCCAAATCTCATCATGCCCTTCATCAGCGGTACTTTGAGAAATATATGGTCTCCAACTGCAAACTCCATATGCTTACAATGTGAATCAACGTAACTCTTCTTATGACTATGAGCAGTCTGAATACTCTGCTGGATCAACCTAACTTTCTCAGTAGTCTCTAAAATAAGATCTGGCCCCAACGACTCTCTCTCTGTGGCCTCAGCCCAACATAGAGGAGATCTACACTTCCTGCCATACATCGCGTCATATGGTGCCATCTTGATACTCGAATGGTACAATTTATTGTATGCAAACTATACCAAAGGCAAATCAGAATCCTAACTCCCAGCAAAATCTACAGCACACGCTCTCAATATATCCTCCAATGTCTGAATCGTGCGCTCGGATGGACCATCAGTCTGTGGATGGAAAGTTATACTGAAATCCAATCGAGTATCCAACTCCTCCTGCAATTTAGCCCAAAACTGTGATGCGAACTGAGGTCCTCTGTCCGAAACTACAGAGACTGGCACACCATAGAAACATATAATCCTATCAATATATAACTACGCTAAGTGTGCCGCTTCATATGTCGTTTTGATAGGGATAAAATATGCTGACTTCGTCAGATGGTCAACAATCACCCAAATGGAGTCATATCCAACAGATGTCCTCGGTATTCCCACTACAATATTCATCGTGATACGATCCCATTTTCACTCCGAAAGTGGCATCTGTTGGAACAATCTAGAAGCTCGTTGGTGCTCAAACTTAACCTTTTAACAGGTCAAAGATCGGCTAATGAACTCATTGATGTCCTTCATCCATCGCCACTAATAGGACTCTTGAAGATCTTGACACATCTTAATATATCCCGGGTGTACAAAATATGTAGAATTATGACCCTCCATCATAATTTCATCGCGTAGTCCACCCGAAGATGGTACGCACAATCTTAGTCCAAACCAAAGGACTCTGAAATCATCAATGTTAAAACTACCATCGGTCTTCACCCTATTCAGGTGTCTCTCATCTATACACGCCATCCCTCTGCAGCCTCTGCAATTTGGATGATGGTAAATAGCTCTTGGGTCACCAGTATCCTGCCAATAATGGGACGTAACCCCTCTAGAAGCTTCTTAGGCAAGGCTTCCTCTCCTTGACTCTCTAGAGGTGCATACCTACTCAAGTCCTCAACCTTCTCCTCATACTCGGTCAACAACATACCAACCCCCTAACGAAAATCATTGAATTCTTTTGCCTTCCAATCCTGGATACTGCGACGAAGAACAGACGAAACAAGCTACTTCTTGAATGAAGCCTAACTGAAACAAGAAAATTATTCACTCGAGTAACTGAAGATTTTTGACCGTTGTGCATTGATTTCCTTCCATATTGGTGTTGATTGACTTGGACCTCGCATATCAAAGATTTTGTCCACTCGAGTGATAAATGTTTTACTCGAGTAACTCCATCTCAACACATGTCTTGTCTTTCTAAACCTGTTACGCACTCCTGTAACTCAGAAATCCACAGGAGTGACAATTGCCTCTGGGTGATTTGCTGGTTTTCTAGATCACGACCACTCGAGTAAGTTTCATTCTTACTAGAGTAACTTGATTACTCTGAGACCTTCTGGACATCCGTCTTGCTCGAGTGATTGCCACACTTACTTGAGTAATTGTATCACACCGTAACAATCTGGTCGTTGGTGAGTGACTTTATTTTCTACTCAAGTGATTTTAAACTTCATGTATTTTGATCACACTTCTTGGTCGAGTAACATTTTCTATTGGTCGATTAACGCTTGACTTACTCGAGTAATCTCAGATTCTACTCGAGTAAATCTGAAGCTCAGCTTTCTTCTGGACGAGTGACTTACTCGAGTAACTTATAAAGTTGCTCGATTAACTCTTCTACTGCATCAATAATTTGGTCACTTGACAACCTTGCTTCCTGGTGCATTGAGCTATCATTTTTACCGATCTTTGTGCATCATCAAAACATATGTGGATCTGAATGTGAACCACCATTGGTTCCACACATACGTGCATCACAAAGACTATTTTGGAAACGTTTCAAAAATACCAAATGCAATATATACATATACATACATATACACTCCACATATAATATTAGTTTTGAAATTCATTTTGGAATCCTTTGTAGACAAAGCATAATATATAATATATAATAGAGGTGGATAAGGACCAGATACAGACAGATATAAGAAGTGCGGACAACACCACCAAATGGAATCAAATAGAATACATGCGTTGTTACTTCGTAGCTAGGTGTTCCTTATCCAAAATATATAGTAACAGAATATATAACAGGCAGACATACAACAATGTTCATTTCTAGAGAATATATATATTAAAATCAGATACGGATTATGGGTTATTAATCACATACTTCAATTTTTTATTTTTCAGACCATTATTAAGTCAAACTTCATAATTTAGCCAAACACACCAAAAACATATACTTTCAGAAGACAGCCTATGTGTCTAAAGCTGCTATTCTCTCACCTTGAAATCCAAAGGAAAATAGCCAGTCAAGGCCCACTATTTGGTGCCTAGTGTCGCTGGCATGTACAAGAAGCTGAAACAGAAGCAAACAGGACAAATATCAGAATGTGGTGCTGGTACTGTAGCGGTGCCAAAATGTATGAAAATGCAAATGCAGACTTGGACCCTCATAAACGCTCAAAGACCTATTTCAAATGAAAATCTAACATTCTAGTCAAAAATCTAACCTCGAAGGAAAATTACAACTTAGTCCTCAAACTTTGGAAAATAACAGTTCAGCCCCCAAAATATTTCAAATTAAATAATGAATCTCTAGCACTCCATAAATCATCAATTAATCCTCTAAATCCAAAATATATATAAAAATTAATTCTCCAAATATACAAAATCCTGTTTCAGTCGCTAAAATGCACAATATGAGTTTCGATTCAAGTTATAAAAATTAATTCCAAACATCCACATTGGTCGATCTCAAATGTCTTGTTATTAATTGATAAATCAAATGACAATGCACATAAATGATTGGACTAGGGTACCAAAACTAACACTGGAAGCTCTTTATCCATTCGGGTGGATGCAATCCCGGTTGAGGATTTCAATAAATGGTGGAGTTATATGAGTGAGGCAATGAGATATGTGAAAAAGACATTGGAACAAGTGGCAATCGTCTGCTAGTTTCTCAAGAAATTCAGAAATGAGAGAATATTTCAAAAGATCCACCTGAGTCTAGAGGGGATATTACTTAGGATTAACAGTTACATCAAAGAATTGGAGGCAACTATTTGGGATGGGGGTTAATAGCATGGAGGAACAACATTGACTTGCCAACTGGAAGAGTAGAGATGGAGGATGTTGGTCCCAAGAATGGCAATCCATGAGGGGGTGAATGGGATTTTTAGAGAGTTTGAAAACTTTGTTGAAAATCTTTTGCAAATCAAAGCAAATAACAAAGTTTTTTTCAATCAAAATCAAAGGTAAATGCAAAAGCAAACAAATATTCAATCTACACACAAAATAAATAAGATGCAAAGCAAAGTAAATAAGTTGAGGAAAGAGAGAAAAAATCTGAATTATAGTGGTTTGACCCTCCTTGACCTACATCCACTCCTCTATAACCTCTAGGGAATTTCAATCCACTATCACCTCACTTCTAGGTGGAGGAATACTATTTACAAAAAAAAATTTATGAGATCGACAAGCAAATCGGACCACTAGTTTTGTGAGCTCAATTGGGAAACTATACACTTTGTTTTATGGACCAAACAAGCAAACCAATCCTCTAGTTTTTGCGGGTTCAACTAGAAAACCTTTACCTATTAATTTTCTAAGACTCACTAGCAACTACTATTATTTTTCTAAGGCACAATAAGAAAACCTATTTACCCCAAGCAAAAAACCTTGCTTGTTACAATATCAACCCAAGATATAACAATATTAAGCTCACATAAACTCAGAAATGTGATAGCAAGTAAATAGCTCAAATGGGTTAGAGAGATATAAATGAGAGAGAAAATGATTAGCAAGTCTTAGCAAAAGTCTCTCTTACTTCTTGTAATACATTGCTTTTTCTGACTTAATTCTGGAATTTTTTTTAAATTTTGAATTTTATTTTTGATGTTCAAAGGGTTAATTTTGAATTTTAATTTTTTTGGGTGATTAATGAAGTTTGGAAGTGATTTGGGGTTGTTAAATTGAGTGGAAATTGGTTGGAATTGAAAATAAAAAAGTTTGGAATAAGAAAGAAGTATTACGAACTACAGATCGTTCACGCATTTTGGTCCAAGCTGCAAGTCGTTTTCGCTTTTTGGTGCTGTTGTTTGTGGCTTGGAGTGTTCATTCATGTGTGTGTGGGCTAGGCATGAAATGTACATCTCCCTACATTCACGCATGTGTCACAACCTGGGTTATGAAACAATGTCGTTTTTGTTCCTCTAAAACACATTGTTTTTCTTTCGTTTTAAACCCTGACCATGCCTTCTCTTCTTCATTTCTTCTTATTTCTTTGAACCTTCACACCTTCACTCGAGTGGGTTCATGCTTCATTGTTGTTCAAAAACAAGACTTACTCGAGTAAGCTTTTGACTTACTTGAGTGAGCGGGGCCAAAATTTCCTTTGAAGCAAGACTTACTCGAGTAACATTCGAAGTTACTCACGTAAGTACTGAGACAACTCGAGTAATACCGTTTTGTTGTCTTGGACTATTAAATACCCCCACCAGATGCCTCTTCGTCATTTACTCCTCCAAACCACCATATTCACTGTGAAATTCATCTCTCTGCCTTTTCCATTACCTATCCTAGGTTCCAATTGATTCTTTGAGGTAAGATCTCTCTTTTCTCACTTATTTTGCTTCCATTTTCTTGTTGAATATGTGTATTTGTTGGGCATTTTTTGTAGTGATGAGTTGTGCTAGGGTTTCAGATTTGGTGTTGTTTCATCATGTTTGTGGTGGAATGAGTGTTAGGGGTTGTAAAATTGCGACTTTGGGAGTCTAGAAACACCTAGGTTAACCTTGAAATCATAAGAATCGAAGGTCTTCATAAATGGGTTTGAATCCCGGTTGGGTTGATTTTGAGTGATTTCGAGTTGTATTATTGTATTGGAGTATAGAATAATTTTTTGCATGTTATTTAGTACCGATGTGGGTGATTGGTAATATTTTTGGTCGGTTAAATCGTGTTAGAGGAATTCTGGAATTTTCTGGGAAGGGATTCACTCGAGTAAGATCTCGACTTACTCGAGTGAGCCAAGTGGTCAGTTACTGATGAACGCATATTCATACGTATTTATGTGCATTAATTCATATTGTTTTGAATACAAATTGAGCATTTGTCATTATTTTTGGTACTTCTACACTTTATATTGTGTTTTTCAGAATAATTGATGATGTCTTGACGAATCGAATCAAAACAAGTCGAAACGTGGCTTGAACGATGACATTTGAGGCATTCGGAGTGAGAAACAACTTAGGATGCATGAAACACGCCCGTGGGAGACTTGAGGAAGCAAAACCGTGCAAGAGTGGACACACATGGATAGGAATTTGAAGTCCACGGCCGTGGGAGAAGCCGTGGAATCCACTAGAACTTGACAACTGAGACACATGGATAGATCTTGTTTCACACGGTCAGAGGAGCCTTGGACACGGACACAATCCTGTGTCCGTGTATTTACCCAGCCAAATTTCATCTCAGACGCAGACAAAATTGCATTACACGGACATAAGGGGCTTGGACATAGACAAAAACCTGTGTTCGTACCTTATGTACAAGCCGAGGAATTGAAGGAATTTTGGTGGACATGGACGAAATCTCCTTAGGAAAGGTCGTGGGAATGCCCGTGTCTTATCCTAGACACCCTAAATCGCCTATTTAAGTGGGTTTCGACATTTATTCAAGGGGAGCCGACTTGGAGACAGAAAATACATTGTTTAGAGACCAGATAGCGTGGGAACAAAGGAGAACATCATTGGGCATCAAGAACGAAGGGATTTCGTGATGAATTAGAGGATTCAATCATGGGTTTTCCTTCTCTCTCTAGATTTCTCTTTGATCTTGTTGTATATCTCTCTATTGCTATGAACTAATTATTTTTTGTACCTAGATGTGATGAGCCCTAGGCAGATTATGTGATGTTGGATTGTGTTATTCATTTAATTTATTTATGGATTGCAACTCAATTATGATTTATAATGCGTATTGCTGAATTGATTGTTGCTAGCCTTTTGATTCCAATATTGTTTCGTGCATGTGAAATCGAGAGATTCTGTGTATGATAGAGTGTTCATAATTGAGAGGAGTTGCACGTAAACCTAGAGATAGGTCGACATAAATCCTTCGGATTATGGTCAAACCTAATAGTGAAATTTATAGAACAAAGTGTTAAAGCAACGATAAGGGTTTTAATTAGGAAGAGATTCTGGTTAATCAACCTAGTCGTTAGGCATTAGCTAACTCGAGAGACAGGTTAATATACCTTAGGAATTTTCACGGTCCAATTGCCTGAATAGTTGTCTGAATAACGAGTCCTTGTCACTTAATTCGTTATAGGGGATTCAGCATCTAGGTACCATCTTCCCATCGTTTATTCTATCGTTTAATTTGAGTATTGCTCTTATTTATTTTATAGATTCGAAATTATTTATTTTGCCGGCTAGATAGTAGAGGAAGGGTGAGTAACTAATAATCATAGTCCTTGTGGGATACAACACTCGGTACTCAAGGGTCCATCAGCTATAGACGATAGGTACACTTGCCTTAGTCTTTAGTGTAGGCCTTCGACACAACAAGTTTTTTGCACCGTTGTTGGGGACTAGGATATTAGGAAAGCTAACACTTTGTTAATCTAGCCAATTTTTATTTTATTTTATTTTCTTTTAGTTTGTTATTTTTGTTTCTTTTGTCTTGTTTATTTATTTTTGTGCATTATTTTTGTTTTCGTACTTCATTGTGCCTTTTCGTGTTTTATTTTGTCTGTCTGTTCAGGATTACGCTTTGGTTTGTTTTGTCTGTTTTCATCAGGATTTTGTTAGTATATGTCCAGAGGGAATTCTTCTGAGTTAATCGAAGCAGATCCTGAGATTGAGAGGATAGCTCTTTAGAACCTCAAAAACAAACTTCGGCAGAGGGAGGAGGAGATTGATATGGAAAGGGGCGCGATGGAGGGTAATGAGCAGATGTAGAGAGAACAGCCTTCTGGCAGGGTGTTCAGGAAAATTTGGCATTTTAGCCGATGACTATGTCAGACTATTCTAGACCAAATTTGATGGGGACAGATTCTAGCATTGTGAGACCAGCGGTGGCGGCCAACAATTTTAAAATCAAGCCCAACATTATTCAAATGGTGCAACAGTTGGTGCCGTTCAATAGGTTGCAAGACGAGGAACCGAATGCTCATTTGGCAAATTTTCTTGAAATTTTCCAAACATTCAAGATTAATGGTGCCTCGAATGATGCAATAAGGTTGAGGTTATTTCCCTTCTCATTAAAAGGACGAGCTAAGAAGTGGCTGAATTCTCTGTCGATGGGTTCGATTACCACATGGGATTAGATGGCAGAGAAATTCTTATTGAAATACTTCCCACCTGCCAAGACTGCCAAACTGAGGAACAACATTTCATCTTATGCACAGATTGAGTCTGAGTCTCTCTATGACACATGGGAGAGTTTCAAGGAGTTGTTGAGGAGATGTCTGCATCATGGGTTACTAACTTGGCTACAGGTTCATACATTCTACAATGGTTTGAACCATGAGACTCGACAAATGATTGATGCTGCAGCAGGAGGTACATTGAACAACAAGACACCAGAGGCTACGCAGGAATTGATTGAGGAAATGGATATGAAAAATTATCAGAGGCACTCATCACGTTCTAAGCTAGCTAAACCAGCAAGGGTGTTTGGTGTGGATGCAGTGACAGCATTGGCCATTCAAGTTGAGGCTTTGAGCAAGAAAATGGATGGGTTCTTTGGAGCACATAAAGTAGCCTATGTCGATGGTCAAGGGACTCGGGATGGCATGGAAGAGGTGAGCCATGTGAGTAATGCTCTCTATCCGCAGAATAATCCCTACAGCAACACTTACAATCCAGGGTGGAGAAATCACCCGAATTTTTCATGGGGAGGTTTGAATCAGTAGAGACAGACTCAACCACCTAGTTTTCAGCAACCACAGCAGCCAGCGAAGTCCAACTTTGAGGACCTAATGAGCAAATGTATCGAGACCTCAGAAAAAGCGGTTCACTCAAATAGAGACTACATTAATAAACCAAGGGGCTTCAATTCAGAATATGGATTCATCTATCCACAATGTGAAAAATAAAGTTGATCAGATAACTAAGCTGTTATCTGAAAGGCAACCATGCTCTCTACCAAGCAACACTAAAACAAACCTGAGGGAGCATGTGAATGCTATTTTTGTGAGTGGAGGGGATGTATGCAAAGAAGAAGAA
>CAODLS010141570.1:0-19202 GCA_948243855.1 Flueggea neowawraea | reverse complement strand
GACCATTTTTCCGTTGAAATTTTTTTCGAATTGATTATTTTTGACGGACTAATTTTAGTTTGAAATATCATTAAATTAATTAATGATATTTTGGAGTATTAAATTTTTGTTGGTGTTAATAGAATTTTTGAAGTGTATTGGTGATTTAAATTGAATGAAAATTGGTTTGAAATTGAAAAAAGAAAGAAAATGGGAAGAAAAGAAAAGAAGAGTGAACTACAGGTCGTTCGTGTGCATGTCAAAACGACGTGTCGTCTGGTCCGTGTGCACTGTCGTCCGTGTGAGAGAAAACGACTTGTCGCTCGGTTGAAAGGTCAAACAACCTGTCGTTTTTATCCGCTGTCGTCAGCTTCTGAGGGATGTCGTTCGTATGACTGAACGGCGTCGTTTCGCATTAAACAAAACGACGTCGTTTTGCGCAAGGACGTCGTTTTGGCTAGGAAAAAAAACCAGTAAACCCCCCTCCTTTTCTTTTCTTCTTCGTTTTTCATTTCCTCCAACTCCGAACTCTCTCTTTCTCTCTCTCGACTCTCCAGAATTTCTCTCTCTCTCGTCTCTCCTCGTCGGCCGGACGAGCCACATAAGGTAAGTTTCTCTCTCTCTCCTCTTTTTCTTCTTGTTTTCATGGAAAAATGTTTAGGTTCGGCCAGACTTATATTTGCATTTTAGGAGTGATTTTTTATGGTTATTGAATGGATTTTTGTTGGGTTTTCACGGGGAGAGTTGAAAGAACATGAATGTAACTTGAAAATGGAAGATTGGATGGTTTTTGATGGAGGGGTATTTTGGTCTGAATTTTTGAGGACGGATTTTGGATGTTTGAGGAGGTTTTGGATGAAATGGATGCTAGATTTGAGTTCTAAGGATGAGTTTGAGTCAATGTGGGTTGGTTGGAATGTTGGGTAATGCTTGGTTTCGGATTAGGGACCATTTGGTGTCATTTTATAACGAAAGGACCAAAACTGAAATTTTGCATAAATATGAATATATTGATGATTAAATCTGATATTTGATATTTTAGAGATTGATTTGTAATTTCTAAGAGTAAGAAGATTAATTTGAAAATTTTGACTTCTTAGAGGACTATTTAGTAATTTGGGGATATGTTGGAACTAATTTATAATTTTTCAAAATTTTGGGAACCAAATCATAATTTTGCTATGTTTCGGGAACTAAATGATAATTTTACAAAAGTTGGGGGACTTGACTGGAATTTCAAGTAGATTCCGATTTTCGAGGTTTCAGATTGAGATCTTCGACCGAAATAGAATTTGTCTTAAGTTGAATATTTGCATTTACATATCATTCATTTTGGGTACCGCTACAGTACCAGTATCACATCTTTGATTCTGTTTAATATTGTTTCAGCTCTGTGTTTTAATCAGCTTGGTCAATCAACCACCGGTGGTCTGTGACTGAGTCTCTTAGCTTGGATTTCCAAGTTAGTGAAATGACATCTTCAGACACAGGTTGTCTTCTAAATTATATTGTTTTTGACGTATCTGGACATTGACATGTAATCTGAAATTAATAAATTATAGAAAATTCTAAAATTTGAATTAAGTGAAAACCCTTGCTTTGAAATCCTGTTAGATATTTTCTGATGTTTTAAAATAGTTTTATATTTCAAAACAAGCGTTTTTGGATGATTTAAATATTTTGATCAATAACAAAGAAATGTTTTCTGCAAATAATATTTTCTGAATTACTTATTAGAAAAAATAAGATTCGTTTTGGCTTTTGAGTTTGGATTTGTTTTTGAAAGGAAATTATATATTCATTTATATAAATATTTTGAAAATATTTATATTCTTTGAAATCTATTCTTTAGTTTCTGCAAATCAGTTTCTATATGATCTGTCAGTGGCGCTTTCACTGTTACTTGTTTAAATTCTGTATTTAAATTTTTGGCATAAAATTTAATTAACTATTCTGACTCGGAACACCTATGTTACGGGATTTAGCGTAACTTTTGGTATACCATAGTGAAGACTCAGTTACCAAGGTAGATAATAACACTCAGTTACCAGGATATATGGTAACACTCAATTACCAGTGTAAGTGGTAACACTCAGTCATCAGGGTAGGTGGTGACCAGTGTGTCTATCTAACACACGTGTATGATTGTCTCGTGGCGGAGTCCACGTATGAGACGTTATCAGTGGCGGAGTCCATGTATTTTTTATTAGCGACAGAGTCCATATATGATTTGACTTTGGTCCCATGTCAGATACGTTTGGTGAGCCTGCGTTGCTCATTTTTCAGTAGTTTGACAAATTATATCTTGTTGGAGCACGTGGACTGCAACGCTCGCAGATATACTTAGATCAGTTCCGTCTGGTACAGCTTAGTGACCCTTAAGGTGGACAAAGTACTATTTTGAGCCCCTAAGACTGTCGACTGTTAGCCTTTTTTAGTCGGTACCATTTAGACTCCTAAGGTTGCTAATTTATTTTGAACTGATCTAGTCAATACAATTTTAGTATAATACGAAAATATGATCAATGAGTATCAGCTCTGTCAACTGGAAACTGGTTTTACATGACATGTTTTTGCTAAAACGAAAGTTTCTGCATAAAACGAAAGTTTCTACATAATCTGAAAATAAGTTTTTGATATGCCTACTTGTCTGTTGTCTGCTTTGGCTGCAAACGATTTCGAAAATGAATTTCGAAATTATTATTCTATACTTAGCGTGTATATATATACACTTATATTTTTTGCAGTATTTTGAATTGTTTTAAAACGGTCTTTGTGAGGCACGCATGAGACATTCTGGAGTGTTTTTTTTCTCACTACGGTCCTTACCCCTTTTTCTTTATTTCTTCTCTATTTTTCCATTATCTATTTCTCAGGTTCACATTTTGGCATTCGATAATCGTCTAGTATCTTGCACCTAGCGAGGCGTTCCACTTGACAGTGAGTGCTCTCTCGTTTTGGGCTCAGTTATGTATTTGTAGTTGTTCCGCACCAGTATTACTGTGAGATTATATTTTGTAAACTTGTTTGATACTAAGTATGATTTATTATTTGTCTAATGTTTTACTATTATGAAAACTTATGTTTTTAATGAATTTGGATATTTATTTATTAACCTTTTGAAAATGGTTTTAATATGATTTTCAATATGTTAGTTTTAGTTTTGTTCTCCAAGGCTTGTGCGATATAGGTCGGACTTCCATAGATGGTTCACCTCGTACGTCGATCATGACCTGATATTAGGTTGTGACACCCTTATTTCTCAATATTATAACGCCATAACCAGCTGAAACTCTAATAAAATAATTTATGTACAACAACCCCATTACTATCGTAGGGAAAAATCTGTGGCCCTTCTACCAAAACTTGACCCTCTCCCTAAAATCACATTATGGAACTTAAATAAACAAGACAACCAACGACTCTATAAATTTCTTTCAAAAGTTCTTTAAAGGAAAGAAAACCCCAAAAAACAGAAAATTGATAATGGCGAAAACCGATTCTGGGTTTGTCAGATGTAAAATTGTAACAACAAACATAGCAAGCAAATCTAACCCACAAAAACAAATATTCTTGAAGAGGAAATGATAGAGTTTAATGATTGAGATAATTATTCTAAATTTTAAATCGTCTACCAGTTAATTAAAAATTAAAATTAGAATCGCTAAAATCAAAATTTAAGTTCATCTCTAAGAACAATGAAATTCAGTAAAAATCATATCTAAGAACATAATCAAACCAAAACCATTTTTTGAACAAAAAAACAAAAATGAATAATGTATAGCCGAACCGAAAACCGCAGAAGCAGCATCATCTGGAGGAAAATCGTAGAAGAAGAAAGAGAATCGCAGAAGAAGATGGGAAGGTGAAGAGGAAATAGAATCACAAAAGAAGAACTCTGAATTTAAAGAAAAATAAAACTTGGAAACATAAACATATCAAAATGATAAGAATGATCAATTTTAGAAATGCTTTTGGGAACTAAAATTAATAGTATGGTCAAAATGTTATTAGTTTTTTTTTTTACTTCAAACTTAGTTCTGAATTTAAACAATCAAAACCCAGAAAAAATAATAAGACAAAAAGGTGTTTACCTCAACTTCAATAAGAGCTTTCACATTGTCAAAATAATCTTTTCAGTACATAAATTACCGGAAAAAAATATAAACGTACAGATCTAAAGCAACAGAAAGACACGCAACGCAGCAACAATATAAGAAAAAGCGAAATGAAATGGGAAAATAAAAAAGCTCAGATCTAGGAACGCGAGTGGTAATACCAGAAGTTGTGGTGATTCTTAGTCTTTCTCTGCATTGATAGTGAAATGCACAGAGAGAGAGAACCAGATATGGACGATGGAGGCTCCTGTGTATGTCTGATAGAAAGGTTTCGAAATCGGCGGCGATTGACTGGGCCAAGTGATTGAGAGAGCGCTTGAGGGATAGAGAATCAGAGTTAATTTACGAGAGATCAATTCTTATGTTGTTGTTGTTGTGTCTATTACAATTAAATAGAAATTGCAGAGCTAAAAAAATATGTTGTATTCAACAAAAGTAAATGCCTAATAATTAGCTCATATAACGTAACTTTTAATAACATGCGTCCTTAATAACACAATTTGTTAGTATATAGATAGCATCAATATAATGTGACCTATCAATTTTTTTTCCAATCTACAGTCTTCTATTGCTTATTTTTCTCAAGTTCTTCCAAATCCAATATAATATATATTTTAACTGATTTGATATTTATTTGAATTAATTGATTTGATATTTATTGTGAATCCCTTGAACTATAAGAAAATTAGAATTTTTAGATTTATTATTCTACTAATTTTTCCATTTTTAATGCAGCCTTTGAAAAATAGCAAAAAAATATGACGCTATTATTGAATTGAATGTGTCAAAGGATGCGTGGAAAATAAGAGTACGAGTGTTGAAATTATGGAAAGTCCCACAGTACCAAAACAAAAATCAAAACAAGGAAATTGGTATGTTTTCATCGATGACAAGGTAATTATTTATTATTCTTTTCTTGCAATTACCACTGCTTTGATATATTCACGCATAAATCAAACACTTTCTTATTGTTTTTTTTCTTTTTTTCCAAATCGTAGGATTCCACCATTCAAACGTCAATTAGAACAACAACAACAACTTTGATCAAGTTCAAAGATGATTACATAAAGGAAGGGAGATGTTATACGATCGGCAAATTCAACGTATAAGAATAGGTAATTATTTGCATAACACATTTAATTAAATTTTTGATATATGTTCTAACAAGATAATAAAATAGTATTTTTATGTTGCATTCAACAAGCCTTGAAAAGGGGTCATCAGTGATTGACCATCTACCAACCAATTAACGTTTGAGTGTAGCCACTGATTGGGTGCATGAAAGTTGCAACAAAACATTGGAGGACTTGCAAGAGATCAATGAGGTAGAATCTATGTACCCTTTTTTTAAAATCAAAACAAGCAAATCCATTTTTATTTTTTATTGTGTTATAATGCACGCATTGCAAGAATGTGAGTGCATAGTTGTGGTCACCGTTGACCATGTATAAGCCGATAAGAATTGGTTCTACACAGCATGCGATAAGTGTGGCAAAAAGGCGGAACTTGTGGGCACAACATTCTGTTGCAAATCATGCATGCATTTTGTCACTTATGTGAAACCATGGTGATTAGTTTATTTATGTTGTTTTTGAGCTATAGAGAAATTTATATGTTGTTGGTTTTGACATTCATGACATGTTCTATAATTTATGTGTTCTTTATATTGCTCTTGCAGTTTTAGGGTGCAAATTTGAGTTGTGACGACATGTCGAGTGCTTCGTTCGTTTTGTTTAATCGAGAAGCTTATCAGTTGATTGGTCAAACCGCCTCTGATCTTAGGGCTCAAGTCCCAAAGGTATTTGATTTGGTAACTACTATTATCACATTCATTTTTTGATTATTTTTTAATTATTAAATAAATTTTTTAATATATGATAATGCACATATAACAACACGTTTACGTTATATTATTGCATAGGATCCAAATGAGTGTTATTGCCCCGCTGCAATTGCTGCTTTGAAGGGTAAGAAACTTATTTTTAAGGTCAGAGCGAAAGACAATAATTTCATGAGCCACAATAACACATACAGTGGTAAATGTTAGTGACGATTTGAAGTTGATCCCATCTGTGGCTAGCTCTTTAGATGAAACGCAAGTATTTTAATTTGATGTTTGAAACTCACATCCAAATGTATTTTTCATTTTTAGCTTAATTCTAAAGATGATAACTTCATTACTTATATAAATATTTTGTAGGAGTCTATTGGTGATGCGGGTGAAAGGGATCCAAAAACTCCTACGAGTGACAAAGTTAAAAGAATTATTAACTTGGAGGGAACCAAAGAAAATATCATTCTAGAAGGTGAATCATCAACTAACAAATTACCAGTCAAGAAGATCAAGATCGAAAAAGATGAATGATGATATTTTATCATTTGAACAAAAAATAAGTCTTCCAATTTTCTTCAATTTTGCTTTATTCTTATCAATATGGGAATTTTAAAATAGACATATGATTCGATTATCTTTTCCATGAATATTTGTCACAAATTTTAGCTTTGTTTGCTTTTTTTTAGTTGAAAAATAAAGTGGTTTGGCATTTTTTAGACTTAATAAATCTATTGGCGTTGTTTTCGATTTTTATTTAAAAATTGTGTTTACTTCTTAATAAGATGTTGTTACATGCGTGGCTAATTGTTTATTTTTTAATGTTATTTGTTAATATCTTACACATTAATTTAATCTTTATTATTAACTAAAACTAATTCATAATCTGTTAGATAATCCCCTCTTATTTTTCAAAATTTTCCTCATGAATAAACTTAGTGTCAAGCAAACTAATTACAAGACAATAAATATTTTTATACAATAACTTTCCGTCAACAGAATTATCTATGCGGAACTCAACACTTCGTCTTGCCCGAGCGAAACGAAAGATACTTATGATGAAAAACGTATGGAAAAGAAGAATTGCAAAACCAGTAGTATTGGCAAAGGTAATATAATAAATTCATGAGAAAAATTGTTTATAAATATCTATTGCTTTATTTGATAAAAAACTGTTATTATGGGTTTTAAGTCGAAAAATAATATATATATATATATATGCCCGTTTATGTTTGGTGACAAATAAAAATTAATTGTTTGTGGTAACAGAAAATATAGCACTGTTCACTCCAATTCAATCCATGTTGAATGTCGATCAGACGAATTTATCAAACACTACAGGCAAGTGAATATTTGGGGAGAAAAAAGCTTCAAACATGCCACCCAAATTAAATTTAAGTGGAAGGGGTAATTATCATTTCCATATAAATTGATGTTTTTACGTGTTTATCAAGAAAAAAATATTAACAGATATTATTTTTAATTCATTGCCCAGTTCATCCATTTCACTCACGAAACATCGAATTAGACTTGTCGATACCGAGAAAACATTCTAATTGCTATTCGGGAAATGTTGAGGGAATAAATCCTCAAAGTCTTGATGGTGTAACACCCGACTTTTCAAATGGTAAATCATTGTTTTGTCTACTTTTGTAATTTATGTAATTTACAATGACTAGAACATGTAAAACACAATTATAATTTTTTAATTTCTAATTTTTAATTGGTTATTTATTAATGAAATAATTTGCTCAACATTACATCCATCTGCTGCAGTTTGTACCAATTTAATCCAAGCATTTGATGAAGTTAACGCGAATAATAATGTTAATTCACCGAATGAAGTGGTCCAAACGCCAAGGCTTACTTTTACGAGACAAGGGACCATTCAAAACACAAACTTACAGTTGGGAGAAATAGATGAAAATGGCTCTCATTATCGTCTTGCCCAAATGAAGAGAAAGTTAATGTTGTTTGATAAGCATATGAGAAACAAGGTTTGCAGAAACAATATGATCAACAAAGGTGGCATGATACAATTTGAAATTAGTTGCTTTAATTTGGGATGGTTAGTGTTTAAATAACCAGTTTAAGTTTGTATATTTCTAATGCAGTTCACCAATTTGATCCAAGTGTTGAATGAAGTTATTCCTGAGAAAAATTTAGATTCATCGAATCAAGAATTGCGAACATACAGATCGTTCAATCAACAAAAAAATGTTGGTGAAACACTTATTATCGATCACAATGACGTTTGCCCGGAAAATGTCGTCTCCGCCTGCAATGAGGTTATTAACGCAACACATTTGCCTGATCACTCACAGATGATTGTCGAAAATGCAATTGTAGGTGTCATTGATGAGTCAATAAGTGATGCTTATTTCTTAACTTATGTTCCGTATATTTAATTATGTATAAACTGTAAACTTCCCATTTTTACTGCAGATTCTTTAGATATGGGCAACACTGACTATGAATGTTTGTCGTGTGGAGAAATAATGTGGTGTCAAGAAAGAGTGAACAAGAGTAGGAATACCAATGCACCAAAATTCTCACTATGTTGTGGAAATGGAAAAGTACAAATCCACATGATGCGTGAACAACCCACCACTCTAAAAAACCTACTTTCTGGTGTTGATCAAAGAAGGAAGCGATTCTTGGAAAATATTCATGGGTATAATATGATGTTTTGATTCACGTCGATGGGCGGTAAGATTGATACATCACACAACGACGGTGGTGGTCCCTACATATTTAGACTAAATGGCCAAAATCACAACCGTACAGGAAGTTTGATACCAGGTGAAGGTGCAATCCCAAAGTTTGCACAATTATATATTTACGACATTGAAAATGAAATATCCAACAAAATTAATGCTTTCAGGTTTGTATCGAATAGTTGATTTATTAAGTTTATGATTGTTGATTTCACTAATCTTTTTTTATTCATTCTATTTTCTTTGTGTTGTTGTTTATAATAGTTCCAGAAGAAGAGCGCCAGAATTTCATGAGTCTATAATTGAAGATTTAAGAAAGATGCATGATGATAACAATGTACTGGCCAAATCTTTCAGACTTTCTAGAGATAGGTTTGCTACGTCTGGGTTAAAAGATGTAAAACTGAAACTGATTGGAAACAGAAATAACGACAGAAGAAGATACAATCTTCCATCAGTAGGTGAAGTGGCCGGTTTGATAGTTGGTGATGTGGGAATGTCAGACAATTTCAGGGACATTATAGTCGAGACACAAAGTGGAATGTTACAGAGGATTAACGAGTTACATCCATCGTACCTTTCCAGGCAATGCCCTTTGTTATTCCCTTATGGCAAGGACGAATATAGAAAGGATATTTTATTTAGTGGATCTAAAAAAGGAAAGCGAGAAACATTGAGCATGCGGGAAAGGGTTTGCTTTAGGACACAACAGAGAAAAAATGAGCCAATTGTTGAACCAATGGTGGTTCACATTTAGATCCTCTTGTGTTTTGATTATGAACAAAAATTGGTAATTAAGACAACAAAGTACAATGTTCAATAAGATGACCAAATGATGAAATTGTTGGAATAAAAGAAGTGTTACTCGAGTAATATTGATAATCACTCAAGTAAAACAAGTTCTAAAGGCATGAGAAAGTGAAACTTTCACTTGAGCAACCTGAAAGTCACTCGAGCAAGCAGAAAACCCAGAAACATCACTGGAGGAGTACTTACTCTAGTAAGAAATAAAGTTACTCGAGTAATCAAAGAATCAAGTGCGAATCAGGTCAAAAATCATGCTCACTCGAGTAGAAAATATTCTTACTCGAGTAAGTCATATATGACAAGAAATCAAGCATCAAATGCACTCCAACGGCTAGATTATCAACCCCAACGGTCATATGGACAAGAAAGGCTATAAATACATGAAGAAAAGGCACAAAAAGTATGGATAATCATGTGATTTCAAGTCTCAAATATTTAGATCAATCCATCGACCCCAAAACACCAAAACCAAGCTAGAGAGAAGATTATGAGCATCAAGCAAACACATGTAGTCCTAGCATAGAGCTTTCATTGTAAACTTTTTGTATACACCTTGGGTGTGGGAAAGGTTTGTTGTGAGCCTCAGAAAACAACATTGTAAAGGCTTTAGAGGAGTGAGCCTTGAGAGAAATCAATTTTGGTTTATTCTTGAACTGGAATCAAGTATTGTAAGAGTTCTCACTTAGCTTGAAAGTGAAGGTTGTTTTGGAGGCGTTGAGCCGAGAATCAAACTCTTTGTAAGGCTTTGTTGGATTGAGCCAGAATCAATCATCGTTGTAGTGAAAAACCTAAGTGAGACTTAGGTAGTGGATGTAGGCAAGGTTGGTTGAACCACTATAAATCATTGTGTTCATTTTCTCTCTTCTCAACTCTCACAACTCCACCAAGGCAAGACCGAAAATTCTCCAAAACCAATGACTTCACATCAAAGAAATTATTTCAACAGTTATTAGTTGATTTATTTACAATGATCGAGGCAGAACGATTGTCCTTCATCAGATACAACCAAAAAAACCTAAGGGCAGATTTATACAAAGGTTTGCATGGAGCAGTTTTGATGGGAGAGACCAATCTGTCATCTCATGGTAAAAGGATTGTATTACCATCATCATTTATTGGAGGGTCAAGTTATCAGTAATAATCCTACCTTTTATTCCTTACATAAATTTATTATCCCGTAATGTTAATGTTAATTACAACATTTAGGTGTTTATGTTATTGAAACATCTGTAATAATAATGTCTTTCCTACTTAATTTTTCTTTTTATAAAGGTACATGATTAGAATTATCAAGATTTGATGGTCATATGTAGATGGGATGGATATCCTAATCTGTTTATAATGTTCACATGTAATCCAAAATGGCCTAAAATTCAATGATTCGTGAAAAAATATGGCTTGAGGGCAGAAGATAGACTAAACGTAGTTTGTAAGGTATTGAAAATGAAGTTAGATCATATAGTCGCAATTTGAAATAGGGGAAAATATTTGGAAGAGTGAAATCAGGTGCGAAAAAACACCTTCAATTACCTTTAAACTATGACCTAACTCGATCACTTTATTTTAAATTACACAAGTGTGAAACTATGAGATGATTGATTTAATTTTGTATAATCGTAGTGTTGTAGACAGTCAAGTTCCAAAAACGTGACCTCCCTCACGCGTATATTTTGTTGTTCTTACATCAATAATACAAACACCCAAGTCCAAGCAACATCGACAAGATAGTATCCGCAGAAATACCTGATAGTGAAATGAATCCAAAGTTATACGAAGTAGTCCAGACCTATATGATTCAGGTGAGGATGAATTCGCCTTGCATGCAAGCGGGAAGTGCTTAAAACACTTTCCAAAAAAGTTTGTCGAGGAAACGAATATATGCAAGAATGGTTGTCCTGTGTACAAGAGAAGGGACAATAAGAGAACTGTTTTTAAGAGCGACGATCAACTTGATAATAGATATGTTGTTCCGTACAACCCGCAATTATTGCTCAAGTACGATGGTCATATCAATGTTAAGTGGTGCAACCAACAGAGGGCAATAAAATATTTGTTTAAATACATAAACAAGGGAAATGATCGTATCACAATGACTTTCTTTCAAGACAAATGGAATGGAGAGGCAGTGCTAGACGTGGACAAAATCAAAGATTATTACGGCTGTAGATAGATATCCCCATGTGAGGCATCTTGGAGAATTTTTGGTTATCCGATAAATTATCATGAACTAGTGTCAGACGTTTGAGCTTTCACCTCTTGGATGAAAAGACTGTTGTATTTAATGACGATGATCCGATAGACCAAGTTGTCAAAAGAGCTGGTGGAGACAGTTCGATGTTTTTGCAGTGGATGGAAGCCGACAAACAATATCCTGAAGCAAGAGAGTTGACTTATGTGCAATTTCCTCAAAAAATCATCTGGAAAGAAGTTGAGGAACTTGATGAATCGTTCGACACGAGAAAGAAGAGTAAGAGATAAGTTCCAAGACAATGATTTATGAGTGTGTGAAGAATATTCTATGTGCATCCCAATGCCGGTGAGCTGCATTATCTGAGACTTTTGTTAAATATAGTAAAAGGGCCAATGTGTTACGATGACATCAAAATTGTTGATGGTGTTATGCACCCAACGTTTAAAGACGTTTGCTACTCCCTCGGCCTATTAGAGGACGACAAGGAGTACGTTGAAGCTATAATAGAAGCATATTTTTGGGGTTCAAGTCACTATCTACGATCTCTTTTTGCAAATTTGTTGTTCTCAAATTGTATTTCTAGGCCTGAATCAGTATGGGATCAAATATGGCATCTTCTGGCATAGGACATTTTGCATAAGCAACGTCGAATTCTCCAGGTCCAACGTATTTTATATATTTTACCAAAGATTTCAATGTGATTTTGTTGTTTGAATTTATCTTCCCAATAATTTTTTAAGCAAATGTATTCATAGGGTATTTACAATCTTACCAAATGAAGTGCTTAAATTTGTTATGTCAACAGATTTGCAGATGGGTGATGATCAACTGAAGAATTATTCGTTGTTCGAAATTGAGAAATTGTTAAAGAGGAACGGGAAAAGTTTAAAAGATTTCCCTACTCTCCCTTTTCCAAATTCATCACTCATAGAAGAGGGGAGAAATAGATTGATCCAGGAAGAACTCAGTTACAATCGAGATGAATTGACCAAGGAACACACCACTCTGTTGTCCCAATTAAATGAAGAGCAGAGAAGTATATATGGCACTGTAATTAATGTTGTATATATTGATAATGGCGGGGTATTCTTCGTGTATGGATACAGAGGTACTGGAAAAACTTTTGTTTGGAGAACCCTGTCTCCCGCTCTGAGATCAAAGGGTGAAATTGTGCTGATTGTTGCATCGAGCGGAATAACTTCTCTTCTTATTCCTGGGGGTAGGACGGCTCATTCCAGATTTTGCATTCCGGTGGCTATCAACGAGGACTCGACGTGCGCTATCAAACAGGGAAGCCCATTGGTATAATTGATAGCTAAAACTAGGCTTATTATATGGGATGAAACACCAATGGTTCACAAGCATTGTTTTGAAGCATTAGACAGAACATTAAAGGTTATATTAAGGTTTTCAAAAGACAATAGCATGGACTTGCCCTTTGGTGGTAAGGTTGTTGTTTTTGGTGGTGACTTCAGACAAATATTGCATGTTATTACTAAGGGGAGTAGACAAGACATTGTCTCAGCTTCCGTGAATGCTTCATATTTGTAGAGGTACTGCAATGTACTCAAATTGACGAAAAACATGAGGCTTCAACCAAGTAGTTTGGACCCTTAGTCAGATGAGTTGAAATCATTTTCTGAATGGATCTTAAACATCGGAGATGGCAGAGTTGGAGGAGCCAACGATGGCAAGGCTGTTTTTGACATCCCGGAGGACATCATACTTAAAGACCCCGATGACCCTCTAGCAACAATCGTTGACAGTACGTATCCCGATCTATTGGATAAGTCTAAAGATGGAAAATATCTATATGAATGTGCTATCCTAACCCCTACACTGGATGTTGTGAATAAGGTGAATGATTATGTGATGTCCACATGGCCCAACGAAGAAGTTACCTATCTTAGTTCCGATAACATATGCAAGGTTGATGAGACTGCAAACATTCACGATGATATATCCACACCAGAATTCTTAAACAACATCATGGCTTCTGGCATGCCAAACCATAAGCTGACCCTAAAAATTGGAGTGCCGATCATTTTGCTTCGTAACACAGATCAATCGTCCAATCTGTGCAATGGTACGAGGTTAATAATCACACATTTAGGAAAGTGTGTGGTAGAAGGTGAGATTATATCTGGATGCAATAGCGGACAAAGGGTCTTGGTACCTTGAATGCTTTTGACACTGTCAGATCGCAAATTGCCTTTCAAGTTCCAAAGAAGGCAATTTCCGTTAGTTGTTTGTTTTGACATGACAATCAACAAAAGCCAAGAACAATCCCTTTCACATGTCGGACTTTACCTCTCCAAGCTTGTATTTTGTCACGGTCAGATGTATATTGTTGTTTTCAGAGTAAAAAGTAGAGCTGGATTAAAGATACTTATCTGTGACAATGAAAACAACTTGAGCAACTCTACAAAAAATATTGTATACAAAGAGGTTTTTCGAAATTTGTAGACGAAATATGAATGATGCATAATTGTTTTTTCAATAATAAAGTCAAGATGTTAGTTACTGAAATGAAAAATGTCGCATTTAAGTAAACATTCAAGATAATAGTTATATATTAATTAATGAGATGATTTAATCGCCTCAAGATTCCTTCCTCGAAATTATACACGCAATATGACTGACGCATAAATTTATTCTTAAGTAAAAATGTTAGTGTATTCGTTACATCAACAAAAAATACTGCAATATTATTTTACTTCTTCGTTTAAATAAAATGTTAAATAAATTATTTCTATTCGTCTCAAATCTCGCCACATCACACGGATCTCCAACTAGCATGTTTATATGTGACAAACAAGGCACAAGCTCCTCCTTCCCTTTTAAAACATTTTGTTCTTTTGCAAATTCAACTTCTTCTTTTTTTTCTCTATCAATAAATTTGAAACCTTTTTTCAAAGCTAATGTAATATATGCATAGTTTCATCAATTTCAATTTTACTAAAAACTGAAGTAAAGAAAAATCTCCAAGATATATAATGAATTAATAACTATTAAATAAAATACAATTATTTTATCTTATTTTAATTTATTAGTATTTGTGAGACAAAATATAATTTTTTGGTGTATTTTCGTTTACTAAATATAAAAAATTAGTCGAAATATAATAAAAAATAATAACTTTTTTTACTGGAATAAAGAGGAGTGAGGACGACCAGTAGTAACATACCCATGCTGGACGTTACCATGAAGACATTATCTCTCCGCTGCAGAATGTTCTAGAGCCATAGTTACACCGGCAGCGGACTTGGGTCTGTGCACTAGTGCGATAAACGTAACACCTCAGTGAGGCAAGCTTCCGGGGGACCACTTGCTCTAATGCGCGACACAGATCCTCGGTAGTCATGGTCTTTCTCTAGTGAAAATTAATATAGATACAACATGCAGAATTTTTTTGGGCCTCTTTGAGTACTAATGTAGAGTTTTTTCTATGACTCTATCCTTTCGTCTACGAGCTGAATCTATACCTAGATTTCACCAAAGTTAACACTGCTCTTCACTGAATTACCAATTTCATAGTGTTACTAAAAGCCCCTCCTATAACTCTACCCTTCTGTCTGTGAGTTGTTCTGCTCGCACTAGACTTGTGTTTCACCAATCAACACAACTCTTCACCATATTGTCACATTTGCCCTAAATTAAGATCTTAATTTTGTACATATCCTTGTTGTATGTCAAACCATCAAACTAATATCACTTGTTGGGACTTGGGTAACCTTTGGGGAGATCTACATCCATATGGGCCTACTAAAAGAAATACATACATGAACTTGAATAACATTTTACCAAAAACCTTAAAATTAGCAGATAGCATATAACATATAATATATAATAGGTTTTTGAATAGTAAAAATGACACTCCTAAAAAAAATGTCATATTTTAAATATTAAATCCTTTAAATATGCTAAATGTTACACTTATTAAACAAATGAGTCATTACCACTTATATGTCAGTTTATTTCTCCACAACTTTTCGACATAGAATTCATGTTACTTGATTCATAAAATTCATTAACAAACTCGATAATAAATTTGTGAGCAAACTTATTTATAGACTCATGAATAAATTCAACAATGAACTTGAGAGCATTTATGTTTGTGTATATTGTTTACACCCTATTTTGAGTAAAATATGGAGTTGATAAAATCAAAATAAAAAAAGGAAATGAATTACAAAAGAAATGAAAATTGTAGCAAAAATAGAAGGTTTGGTCTCCAAGGAAAATCCTACAAGTTGCAAATAAATCAAGAAATTAAAGAACAACAAGAGAGGTGGCAAAATCGTAATATTTTCTTGGGACTAAATTAAATCTCTGCAAGTAAACAATAGGCAGTAAAGGAAATGGTGCCCGGGAAAATTTGTAAATATTGCCCCGGAGAACAAGATTAATTATAAAAGACAAGTTGAAACCAAATAAGAGACGAGAAGGAAAGTTCAAAAGAGATTGCCACCAATGAAATTTTCAACAATCAATGAATTAATTTCATAACTTTGGTGGAACATAAATGGAAATTTTTGGTTGCCAAAAACAATCCAGCAGTATGAAAGGAGCACATTACATTGGCAAGGGACATTCAATTCAATACTCAAATCAACCCCTACACAACATAAGTACTACACTCTGTTTTATCTAATTTTTAATTTTGTCTTCAGTTTTCTTTAGCATTTTCAGTCATTCAATTCCCCTCTGTACTCAAATCAATTGCAATTTCAATCTCATGTCAATTTTCATCATTGTTTGTATCTTGTTATTGTTAATTAAAGAAGCAAGAGACTCATTGTCTAGTTTGTTAAGAAGTTAGATTGATTTCTTGAGTGCAAATCACCTTCAATTCACGATTTAGGAAAACCCAAAATTCTTTAGCACCCTCTAACAATACTCGAATCAAAGAGCGACTTTGACCCTTAGATTATTTCTCAAATTTCAGGGAACATATATATATTAAATTGGACATTTTGTCATCAAGTCAAACATGATCACTCTAAAGTTTGGCTTATCTCATCATGGTAAAACCCTAAATCCGAGCACAATCAACCCCCTATAGTGCAAATGATTATATTATAAATTTGATCAGTATCGTTATATATATATATATGTATATATATATATATATATACCTTGTTAGAAATTATTCACAATTATTTAAGGAAAAAAAGAGAGATGTGCTCTAGGCTATAATCCTACGTTTAGAAATAAATCTACAGAAGCAAATTAGGGTCTAAAAGTAGCTAGCCACTCATTCACATGTTCATTCCATCATGTGATTTCATACAAGATCGAGAAGAGAGAAGAAGGGGTGGTTTTGGGCAAATGTGCAGCACAGAAGTGCTGGAGAATAAACCAAGTTTGACCTGTCAAGTTATAATTCCTAGACCAACGTTTGTTCCTAATTAAATGCTTGAGTTGCTCGCGCTATCGTTATTATTGTTAATTATTTAATTAATTATTATCATTGTATGTCCTACAGTCATCTTCATGTGCCCCTCCATTAATATATAGGGGCTTGGAATTCTCTGTTACCCTTTAGTTTTACTATCATGCGTTGTTTTGTTGCACGAGACAAAAATGGTTGCCATCTTTTGGATTTACAAATAATTAAGGTTGTATGTTATATATTTTTAACCTTTCTTTTTTGCAAAAAATTAATTAAAGAGATTATTCATTGTTATACTAAAATATTCTTCTGGCTAGTAGTTTTGGAAAATCTACTATTGTTAATATCATTTTCTTTGACTAGTCATTTTATTTGTTCTCACTAGAGATCAAATATGTAATCTCTCAACGTTGAAGTTAACTCTAGTACATTGAGCCACAAGGCAATTGATTTTTGTTAATATCTTATTTAAATTTCTAACATAAACTCCAAAAAAAATTTGTAAGTAGGTAAAACTCCGATTGTAATTTAATGTATATACATGAAGGGGCTGAAAAACTGAAAATTAAGTTCATAAAAATTAAATACTGAATCTTAAGTACTGAAACTGAAACTGCTGAACTGTCGATCCTTACCATTACTACAATAAAAGAAAGTAAAATATATTTTTTCTCAACTTAAAAACCTCCTATAAATCTCTATCATTGAAACAGAAAAAATGAAACAATTAGCTAAAAAGGTTCCTTTGCCAAATAATAAGGAAAGTGACATATATAAAGACAGCTAATAAAGATGTTACTTCCATGAACATATATAAACCATCGAATATAATAAGTCACTTCCATCAGCATATAAGACGAGACATGATTCTATAGACCACGATTATTGTGAAGAACTTGATGGCCTACGCACAAACCCAAGGTTGTGTGGCAAACTTCATTCCCTCCCTACCAACCATACTTCCTTTGCAATTCCATCACAAATCCTGCTCCTCAATTGGCACTTTTTAGAAGAAATATCCAATTATACCCAGAGAGAAAGATTTATATTTGTTAGTATTTTGGATCATGTCTTATATTTATAACGGAGAATCCAATTACACTAGGTGTAAGTTTTTTCAAGTTACATCAAACTCTCATCATCCATTCTTTTATTAGATTTAAAAGAATGAATGACAAGGATTTAATCTAAGTTAAAAAAATTTACATCTAGTGTAAGTTGAGCCATCTTCATTTATAACCATACTTAATTATGTCGTTCTAGACAATAGGAATTAATAATATCCATTTTATAGGTAAATGGCTCTCTTTTGTTTTTTCGCTAAATCTTTTTTATTTTTATCATTTAATTTGTTGGAAAGTTAAAATTTTATTTCTTTAACAATAGAGATTAGGCCACTTGTAACCCACGGTCCATGAAATCGTCCCGCAGGACGTCTGCTCATCATTTTTATTGTTATTTTATTAAAGTCTCAAGTTCTTAGCTCCTCAACTTTTTCATCCGTAACCCAGTGACTACTTTAAGAGTCCTGCAGGACGTCTACTCAACTTTTCACTAAACGCAATTTTATTTTAATCCTTCAACTTTTATGTACTACTTCATTTAATACTTTCTACCCCAAAATCATTAAAATAAAAATAGTCCATTCAAATAAAAATAATTCCTTAAAATAAAAATATTACATTAAAATAAAAATAATTCATAAAAATTAAAAATTAAATTAAAATAAAAAAATTACACTAAAATTAAAATATTACAACTAAAATATTAAATATTACATTAAATTAAAAATAATTTCTACTTCAAATTCATTAAAATAAAAAGTCTTCATTAAAATAAAAATAATATTGTATTAAAAAATTAAGTTCATTATAAAAATAAAAAAATAATATTACAATAATATTTAAAATAATACAAGGTATTAATTTGATATTTTATAAATTTAAATTTCAAGAAACTATTATCAAACAAAAAATAACAAATAATTTCAGGGAGACGGGCTAACAGATCGAGACATAATAATGCATCCCCGTTTGGATTGTGAGTAGTCTAATGTCGCCTTCAGGCGACAATTTCCACTGAACACTTCACGTCTCTCCCAACCCAACTCTAAGGTTTTGTTTGACATCTTTAATGACACAAGAAAAAGGAGAGAAATGAAAAA
>CAODLS010141329.1:0-21915 GCA_948243855.1 Flueggea neowawraea | reverse complement strand
TCACATTGAACATTCATATAGGGCCATGCCATGCACCATGCAAAAGCATATAAACACATAATAATATTATGAACATGTAATAAATTTTGGTGTTCTTAATCCAATTAATTATAAGGCACTACTAGGAGTAGTAATCCTAATCATATTAGAAATAGGAATCCTAATCATATTAGGAATAGTAATCCTAGTCATACTAGGAGTAGGAATATAAGTCCTAATCATATTAAGAGTAGGAAGCTTAGTCGCATTAGGAGTCATGTGCACATTAACAATCCTATTCGTATTATGAATCATCAAACTCATTCATCAATCTTAATCCCATTAAACAATATGAACCGAATTTACCAACAACATACCATGAACATATTATATCACATATAACATATCAAAAACATGAATTCATATATATCACATAATAAGAAATTAGTAATATCGAAATTGCAAGTGGCTCTTATACTACTGTTGGAATCTGTGGCACCATACACGCAACAGAAAATAATTTTTTTTCCACGAACTCCACCAAGGATCCAAGCAATTCGATAAAACCGACTAGGGAATATTTGTTTACCTCATTTTGGTAAAACAAGAACGAGAAGATGCTATTGGATTTGAGTCAGAGGCACTGCAGGGTACGAACGCCCTCTACTCGTATCCACACGCACAAAATGTTGAAGTGTACTAGCACTAAATTTCTTTTAGGACACTCTCAAAATACCTTGCTATATTTTCTCTCTCTTTGAAGTGAAGTGGATGGCCAAGCAAGAGCTTATTAGGGTGCACTAAAAGGCTTATTATAAGTATTAGTAAACCTTAGTCCTAGTCTAACTAGAAAACCTAAGTCTTGTCCAACAAGAATACTTTATCCTAGTCTAACAAGGATAAGCCACTTAGAGAGATTTTTATTAATTAATATATATATAATTTGGCCCTATTATTTATTTCAATAAATAAAATTTCGGCCCATTATATTTATAAATATTAATTACCATGTTGACCAAGTCAAATCCCTTCTTAGTTGACTAAGTCAAAAAAAACTCTTTTTTTGTTGACTAAGTCAAATAAACTATTTTGACTATGTCAAATGAATTTTAATTTTTTAAAACTATTATAAAACAAATTATTTCATCATAAAATAATAGCAAGACACATCATAAAATATATAGCACAGTTCGTAAGTATGCAACCTTGTAGGTCCGCTCAATATTGGCAGTAGGCCCAAATAACCATTTAGGCCCTCAAGTCATAAGCGGACTATAGCAAGTCATTATGACTACCCAACCGCCCAGCAGGGATAGGTCACCTACCGGTCGCCCCCACCTCCCCTATTTTCGGCAAAAAAAATATGACTACCCAACATGAGAGAATTCGATGACTCAGCGAAACCTAATGCACAGTTCGATATTTAATCCTTTTGTCACATGATATCTCGATTAAGCATAAAGCATGGATCATGTCATCTTTATATAGCTTAATCAAAAATTTCTTGATACCCAAGTAGACTGACCAAAACAAATGATATTGATAACTCCTATCAATTTGATTCGAGTACGGTCATGCATTTCTTCAGTCCTACTTGTCAAGTGGCCAAGAGATATCTCTCTCAAATAAGAGCGGGACAAATTCCTTCACTATCACTCACATTCCTCCACATGATTTACTATACGTCCAATTATAGCTTGTATTATCATCCTGTTATGGATGATGTTGAACTATATCAAAACATAAAGATCCTCATGTAGGAATCAATGGTGAATTCAGGTCGAATGACTCAAATATCACTACTGCGAAAAGAAATATCGATGACATATATTCCATATAGTATTTATCATAGTTGATCAGTCCAATATCACGTTCCCAACATGTATCTATGTTATGAGTAACATCTCATATCCATAATCAGTAAAACATGATCATCTCTTAGAGTGCATGCTAGTTACATAAAAGGTATTTGATTGCAGTTTTTTTCCCTCTCTCCTATCTCAATTAAGATAACACTCGCTACATTACAAATAGCGGATTTATCTAAATACTTTTGGAATAAGTTTAAATTAACGACTAAATAAAACAACAAAAATTTACCTTTTGGAATAAGTTTAAATAGGAAATAACAGATAGTAAATAACAAATATTTGAATAATAAAAATTAAAAGCAAAAGATTGTTTACTTTTAAAATCTTTTATCCAATTTTGGTGTCTCGGTCGTTTTTCTTTTCTTTTTCTCTTTTTTGTTTTGGCCTAAGACATAATTTACCTTCCAAAATTGTAGGTGTTTTAAAATAACACCTATAATTTTTTGAATGTTCAGGTTAATCTCATGTTGATTATCCCATATGAATGAAAGCTTATCAAAATGATAGCATGGCGTGAAAATACGCGCTTCTACGTGGCTACGTCTAATGAAAAGGGAAGGATGTTGTTACAGGAAGACAACTGGCTACAGAGGCACAAATAAGAAGATCTAGTAGACTTGCAAGCAATCCTCAATAAGCAACACTAACCAATTCCAGTCTCCATATCATACCTCTCAGTCCGCCAATATGACTCAAGGAAGTTCAACTTCCTGTATCTCATCCCAGTCTAAGACACATCGTAACACTTAGCCTAAGACTCAACCTAAGTCTCAGCCTAAGCCAATTAGAAGGATGTCGTAAATTGTTGCTTGCTGATAGTGTTAGATGAATTAGTTCCTTATAGTGTTTTTGGACCAAAATCATTTAATTAGTTCCTGACTTAGTGCCAATTATAGGCTCTAAATTATTCTATTTGTCACCTTCTTTTAGACAAGTATTTAGTTTGTTAACGACATTGTTACTTACTTTTGAATTATGCCATGTAGAGAAAATCCACCTATTTCACTCATAACACGCCTATTTGGCATTTGAGCTCACACGACACGCCATGTTAGCATATTAAGATTTAGTTTTTATGGATTAGTTAAAATTGAGGGGTATTCTAAACACTCGAAAAATTGGGGTCAAATTTTAAAAACACCTACAACTTAGGAGGATAATTCATGTCTTAGGATTTTTTTTTCATTTTATCCTTTCTTTAAGAACAATGACACTTCACTTGAGTAGCACAATTGCTACTCGAGTAAAACACAAAGGATAAAATTTGAAAAACTAAGACTAAAATTGACCAGGTTTGAAGACCCGAATGATATTTGCTTTAATGGTCAAATCAAAGGCTTACTCTAGTAACATCATATGTTCAATCGAGTAAAGCTCCAATGGATCTTGTATAAATCTCAGGGTTTAGACCAAAGGTGTGTTCCAAGGAAAAATAAACTACTTACTCGAGCAACAAGAAGCATTATATGAGTAAGAATCTATCTCATAGAGTAACAATTCATGTTATGCGAGAAACATATGTGTCAGAATCATTTAATGTACAACAATATTTTCTTATAACGGCTCTATTAATTTCACTAATGACTCCAAAGACAAGAGAAGGTATAAATGTTGAACAAAAGGGTTGGTTACCTTGGGATTCCTACCTCAGTTTTGATGGATGAGCAAAAAACTTAAACATAATCACAGAAGGTTCATAACATAGAAAATTGGCCCGTCACAAGATGGTGCAAAAATCAAGAAGGATGAATTCTTCCATTGCTAGATGCACCTCAGTTCTGGTACGTGTACTAAGAATGACAATGGATAGGGTATGTCAATATCCTTACCTATACATATAGCTCATATCATACTCATGCCCATATAAGTAACAAAATTATTACTCTTACCCTACCCATAGAGTTCATATTTACCCTTAAGATAATATATATGCCAATAACATATCTCACTTCAAAGATCAAATTGGTATCAATAAAGTGATTAAAATATGTTAATTCAAACAATATATAAATATATTCTACGTATAAAGTTTCACACATTTAATTGATATACATAGCATTTAATATATATAATATATTATATATCAAAATAAAAACATGTTATATACAATTCTTAAAATATATGTTTTATATTTTTATAAGCATTTAATATACTATTATATAAAATGACTATGGGTACATATAATGGGTATGAGTATTATTTAATGGGTATGAGAATGTGTATGGATACGATCAATCTATATTCATATTCTACTCGTACCCACACATGAAAATGCGTGTAATACATATACCCATGCCAATACCTGACCAATGTGGGTAATAGCCACGTTCAATAGTAACATATATGGTTGGTACCCTTTAGATAAAGTATCAGTTATTGTCCCTATGTATAACCAACATGTTGCCTTCTTGGAGATTTTTGACTTTCGAATTTTGTCAATTTGTGTTTTTGAGCCTATTAATCTCACTAATTTTGTAAAAATCACAAACTTTTTTTATCTAGCTTATTTGGACAATCCAATCTCCCTCATTCGTAAACGAATTGAAAACAAATGTATATAAACAAATCAACATACAAAACAGATAGGAAATATCATATAGGGCATGAGATTAACATATATTTACAAAAATACTCAATAAATACATATTAACCTAAGGGCTCTTATATCAACAAAGACATCCAAATAAACATATTGTATTCAATAAATAAAATATAATGGATACCGAGAACTAACATCAAAGAACGCAATGGAAGAATATTGGAGTAGAGTCTGATTGTATGCTAGTCACATAAGCATCGACTTTTGTTAGTGCAAGCAAGAAGAAAATCTCTCTTTTCTTCTAGCTAAGGCCAATGGGACACATTAGGGAGATATATTTTTGCTATCCCATATGTGTTATGTGTGTTAGGGGTTTTGTTTAAAACCTCACTTATATAGGGTAGACATGTATGAGCTTTCCTACTCAATTAAGGAGCCCACATTAAATCCTTTTATGATAGGATTATCAATCCTAATTGATTATATTAGACACACACTAGATGCTCATATCTAGTTGGTTTCGGGTTCCATCTATAATGAATGGAGCCATTTTTCTAAAAATTACCAAGCTGACAAACTATTAAAATAATAAAAAGAGGAAATTCCACAATATACTAACTTTAAAACCTCAAATTTGCAAACCTAGTATCAATCTGATTTTATTTTTGAAAATGGGAGACTGGAAACTATTTACACAAATGCCAGACTATTTTATTTATTTTTCTCGCAACTCCCTCATCCCTCCCCCCTCTCTCTCTCTCTTTCTCTGTGTCTCTCTCTTTGAATTTCTCATCCCTCTCTCTTTATGTTCAACAGATACAAACACTTCTCTCTCTCTTCCCTTTTTACTTCTCATCCATTCTCTTTCTCCTCCCTCTCATTTTTCTTCTACCAACACCACCACTTCCACCTCTCTCTCCTCCATCATGGTTATTGTAACTCCAGAGAAAATCATCATCTCCAACTTCGGCAATTCACACACCGTTCTATTATAAATGACGTTGTTGTTCCACTCTCCTACGATAACAAGGTAAGACTTGAAACAAATGTCCTTTTGTTTTGTATATAGCCTTCACAAGTCCTTTTAGGACCATAAATAATTTCATTTTTGGTTTTTCTAATTTGTAACTAATGTTGATGCGTTAGTTCTAATTTCATTTTTTACGACCAAACGAGTGACTCTGAATCCAAGCCGCAGGTGGATGCGTGACCTAATGAGACATCTTGAGAATGTCGAGAGTTCTAACGATGTGAAGAGACATAGGCGACAATGACCTAAAACCATATATGATTTCAGAATCGAAGGTAACAACTATCGATTGGAGCGAGGAGAATGGAGTGTTTGATATTGGCCATCGATGGTCTTTAGGACTGTTGTTGCCTCGATTCTAACAACAATAAATAGAAGAATATGAAAGATAAAAAAGCTGAACAATGCCTTGAAACCTGGAAACACACAAAAAACGATGATGTTGGATTGTTCTCTAGGAGAATATCAGACACTCAAGTCAACAATGATTTTGATAGAGTATTAGTGTGAGTAGTGAGTAATGCGTACCTTGAGAAGTTGTCCCTCAGGTCAATTTATAAAGTGGCGAGTTAGTGAGTGAAAATTAATGTTCCATAACATTTTCTTATTGATAATGAGTTGTAATGTTTCTTTTACAACTCGAGAATAAATGAATCAAATGGTCGTTTCATATCAATTGCTCCTCACTCTTTTCTTTAGAATTTTTTGAAGATAAGAGTACAAAGTTTGGCATATTTTCTTCCAACGGGCTTGGGCTTCATCTTGAAATTATTCAAGGCGAGGGCCTTTCTTGCAAGCGAGCTCGGGCTTTTATCAAGAACATTTCAAGCGAGGGCCTTTTTTATTTTTCTTCCTCAAGTGGGGAGTGATTTGACCATTTTCTAGAGGTATAGGGACTCGGTTTGTTGTTTTCATTTTGGCAGCCTTTCTTTCTTTAAAGAAAATTTTCTTTCCTTTCCTAATTTTGGTCTGTTGCTTTTGCCTTAGAATCTGAGTCCTTTTTTATCCAATTTTCTTCTTGACAAGGATTGTTTCCTCTTTTCTTGAAGTAATTTCCTCTTTTTTAAAATTAAGCAAAATATTTTCCTAATTTGGAAAGATTTTATCCCTCCATTTACATATTTTTAAACATTCTTCTCTTTTCCTGCTAGGGTTTTTTTTTCTCGTGCCTCATTCTTCTCCTCTTAGTTTAGTTTGTTTTTCAATCTTCTCCTTCAAGGCTCGATTTCTTCTTTCTTTTTTTTTTTTTCTTTTCAATTTCTTCACCTATTGTTCTTTCTTTGTTTCTTTCTTTTTTTGCTCGCTATTTTGTTTTCTTTCTGGCAGCTCCTTCCTTTTTGGGTGGCGGTGTTAGGTGGTGGCATGAGTTGTTTCGGTTGGACTAGCTTTGTTTGATGGCGGAAACAACTTGTTGAGGCATGAACCACGTGTATTTGTTTTATGGCGAAAACAACTTGATGAAGAAGTGAACCAAAATGATGTGTTGTTTGCATGAGAGACAAACGATCGTGTGTATAACATTAGGAATGGAAGGTAGTTTGCAACACAGATGACCAGCTATTTGTGATTCCAAACGACGAGTTGTTTATGGGACTTAGCAGACAATAGTTCATTTGTGAATCCAGACGACGTGTCGTTTGTTGAGCGTATCAGAAGAACAACAATTCACAAACCTGGATGACATGTCGCTTCCAGAGCATAACAGATGAGCAACAGTTCACAAATTTGGATGACATGTTGTTTTAATAGCGTATCAGTGATCGAACGTTCGTGATTTGAAATGACATGTCGTTCGACCATTAATAGCGACGACGACTTTTACCAGTTTGACTAAGCGATCGCATGCCTGAGCTATCAAACATCTTGTAGCTTGCTACCTTTGCCAGACGACCATGCACTTATGACTGCCTGTAGCGATGCGTTGTTTGCTTCTATAGACGTGCGACCACACATTGGCTCATGTGAATGCTTGCATTTGTTTCCTTGCCTACTATGTGTCATTTTTAAATTGTGTGATTTGCCTCTCTTTTGTTATTTGCAGGTCATTCTTTTTCAATTGTTTGACGTTTTTACCAATATGTTGTCTTCATCGATGAAGTTGGGCATAATTTTTCCTCTTGACTTGTAATTTATTTATTTATTTATTTTCTTCATCATAGAGTTCATCGATGGCTTGATGTCAAATATTTTCACGTATCCATCCTGGAGAGTGGCTTGATTCTAATCGCAAGTCCATCATAGTCCCCCTAAGATGTTGAAGAGATTCGTAGTGCTTACACTTTTCCTCCAAATTGGCACAGTTTTACTCCTCGACTCGAATTTTCCTTTTCCTTCACATGCACCATCCGACACCTTTGCAATGATAGTGAGTTCAATGAATCTTGATTGTTCGTGAGTTCGATGGAGCTTGGAGTTTGCTTTCCTCTTCCTCCTTTTGCCATGTTATTCCTATCTGAGAATAAACTCTAACCAGCTCAACTTCAGTCTAAAGGATGGATTATGCTTATGCTATGTCTTTCTGCCGTTATGTGGTTATTCAAGAGCTTTATCTTGGAGAATTCATCATCTCCATCACCACGTGGGTGTTCACGAGCTTTCCTTTAGGTGGTCTAGATGAGGGTCAATCCTTCAAGGATTTGCAATGTTCAATTAGAAAAAAAACTATTGAGTTTAGTTTTGATAATGATGTGTGCAAAAATACAAGCTCTGTGATTTGTGGCAACAATGCATGTTCAAGCATATCTACACACGTTGCAGTATACAAAACTAGCTCCTATACCCGTATAAGGTGAGAAAAACGTGGAGATTTGAAAGTGGTGCAAAAAGTGAGCATCAGACTTTGTTCTACGCACGTAAAGATCTTCCAAAGCACGTAGTCAAGATATGATTAATTGTGAAGTTCTCCAGAAATGATGAAGGCATGTAGAACTCAATAGACAAGGTGCGTAGATGAGTAAAGGTGCAATCTGAGTATTGGTATCAGAGCTTGTGTTATTGATAAAATTTTTGGCTTAAAATACAAATAGTTAAAGATTCCAAAACTGGAATTCATCAATGATATTTCGAGATATGAAGGTTTAGCTATTAATCAAGATCCTTTCTTTGATGACAATGATTACCTTTATTGGAAAAAAAGAATGATGGTGTTTCTCAAATGTGAAGCAGAGGACGTTTGGGAAGCAGTGGAAAATGGTCCAAAGGAAGAATGGATTGACCATGACAAGAAGATGATGTGCTACAACAATAAGGCCATGCACATACTCTTTTGTGCACTAAGCAAGACTCAATTTACCAAAGTCTAGCAATGCCAAAATGCACATGAGATTTTGAGGACTTTAGAAATCACTTATGAGGGCACTTTTCAAAAGAAGAAAAACAAGATCTCTCTTCTTGTCCACAAATATGAGTTGTTCAAAATGGAAGAAGAAGAATCCATTCAAGAGATGTTTGATAGATTCAATAATATTATGAATGGCTTGAAGGCTCTTGGGAAAACTTATTCAAATTCAGAACTTGCAAGGAAAATTTTAATATCGTTGCCAAAATCATGGGCCTCTAAGAAAGATGTTATTCTAGAATCCAAAGTTTTTTCTTCTTTACAATTGGAGGATTTTCTTGGATCCTTACTCACCCATGAAATGAGTACGGCGGACTATGAAGGGAAATAAGGCAAAAAGAAGGAGTTGGGTGTTTTCAAGGCATCAAAATACATTGAAAGTTTAAGTGAAGATGATGATAAAGAAGAGGATTTTAAGTATGTCAAATACCTCACAATGAAATTCCAAAAATTCCTTAACAAAGAAAGAGATGCAAATGAAGTAAGCAAAAAGAAGAGCAAACTCATTTGCTATGAGTGTCATGAACAGGTTTGTCAAACCAGATTGTCCAAATTTGAAGAAACATAGCAAAAAGAGGAAAAAAAGAGTTCTTGATTATATTTCAAGCTCAAGTGAAGATGATGATGCCAATAAAGAAAAGGGAAATTTGTGCACAACGACAATCTTTGAGAAAGATAAAAATGCAAATGTGGTGCCATTTCCTTGAACTCAAACACTATTTTATTTTGTATATATGCAATTTGTTTATTTGTTGATTTGATGAGTTTTTTTTTTTTGCATGTTTTGGATTGGTTGCAATATTTTTATTTTCTACTGGTATCAATTTCAAGTTGTTACTTGCATACATTGAGTTTTTGAACTTCAAAGGGGGAGTTTTTTCGTTGAAAACTATTATGCTTGATCTGAAGCAAAAAGAGGGAGTTTTAATTCCAAAATAATTTCATTGAAAAATGCATTTGCATAGCGAGAGCCATAATTGTGCTAAATGATTTCTTGATTACTTTACTTTAAATAGAAAATGGGAGAATGTTGATCTTGTATATCATTTTTGATGATTACAAAAAGGGAGAGAATGTGGCATGAATTTGTTGTATTTGTATATATCAAGTGGCTATATATAGATGTCCCAGACCAGAAGGAAGATAAGAGAGACTTTTGCTAAGACTTTCTATTCATTTTCTGTCTCATTTTTTCCTTTCTAACCCATTTGAGCTATTTAATTGCTATCACATTTCTGGGTTGGTGTGCGCTTAAATCTATTATATATTGAGTTGATTTTGTAGCAAGCAAAGTTGTTTGCTTGGGGTAGATAGATTTTCTTGTCATGCCTTAGAAAAAAAATAATGGTTTCTAGGGAGCCTTAGAAAACTAGTGGAGAACGGTTTTCTAGTTGAGTCTACAAAAAAAATAGGAATTTGGTTTGCTTGTTTGGTCCATAAAACAAGGTGTTCCATTTTCTAGTTGAACCCACAAAAACTAGAGGTTTGGTTTGCTCATTTGGTCCATAAAACGAGGTGTAACGGTTTGCTTGTTGATCCCATAAAAACAAGTGGTGTAAACGGTTTCTCTCCATCCAGAAGTGAGGAGATAGTAGATTGAAATTCTCTAGGGATTCTAGAGGAGTGGACATAGTTCAAAGATGACCGAACTACTATAAATTGGATTTGTTCTCTCTTCCCTCAAGAGATTAACTTTGCCTTGCATTTGATTTATTTTGTGTGTGTATTGGAAATTTTTTTGTTTTCACATTTAACTTTAATTTTGATTAAAAAGAACTTTGTTATTTTCTTTGATGTGCAAAAGATTTTTAACAAGGTTTTAAACTTGCACAAAACTAAATTCACCCCCTTCTTGAATTGTCATTATTGGGACCAACAGAAACTCTTTCAAGCCAAGCTTTTGATTGAAGGTTCCTTTATGCTAACGACATTGAAGCAAAACTCTTAAGCATCAGAACTCCCATGTTTAATCCATAAAGATGGAGTTTAGTCGGTGTACTCTTTTTCATTCTACATCCTGCTCATGAAGTAAAGGTGACGATTCTTTCTGCACATCTCCTCCATGAGGACTCATTCTGATGACACATCATGATCACATGGAATATTATTACCTTTTGTTCCTCATACTCATTGATGAGAAACGCACGCACTAATGGGACACGGTTTCAATGCTTTTAACATATGCTCCCAAATCACTTTGGAAAAATATTTGTTTTCACCAAGTGATTCAATGTTCTCAATATTGCAGTAATTTGAATTTGTCGCAGTTTTTACTTCTCTTCTGGTCTTCAAGTTGTGTGATAATATTCAAGTTAACAATGAGTACCCACTTGCTAGAAAAATTACTACCCTCTTGTACTTTAATTTCTCATTGCTAATGTCACTAGTTAGTGTCCGATTTCCCGCAAGCTTTGTGCTTGACTATGTACAATATTCAAACTTCCACGCGCGTGTGTTCTACAATGAGCACGGGTTTCCCACAAGCTTCATGCTCCATTGCCACATTGCAATCTATTTTTTATTGCATGCTTTCATAGAGAGATCTCGACTTTCCTCAAACTTTTCTACTCACTGTACGTCTTAATCATGTGAGAGTCTGATTTCTTGACAGCTTTTCTGTTGGTTCCAAGAATGGCCATCCAAGATATAACAATATTAAGCTCACACCAACCCACAAATGTGATAGCAAGTAAATAACTCAAATGGGTTAAAAATGTAGGAATGAGAGAAAAAATGAATGGCAAGTATAGAAAAGTTCTCTATTATCTTTCTTCTGCTCTAAGACGTCTATATATAGCTACTAAGAAGAATATAGTTGTTGGAAGCCTCAAAATAGCTGTTTTGAGATAATAGAAATTATTTCCTTAAATGACATCACAAACTTCTACGTGCGCAACCACCATCTACGTGCATAGTCCTCATGTCCATCAGAGTTCTACGTGCATTGTAAACAAGTCAACGTGTTTTGTCTGAACTTTAGTGGTCACTACCTTGTGTAAATTTGCCTCTACATGCATTGCTCCATCTCTACATGCTTTGATCAACTATATATGTGCGTAGTAGGTTTATTCTTCATATTTCTGTGGCCATTGCTCCAAACTCAGTCTTACCCAGACTATCTTCTACGTGTATTAGTCACTGTACGACGCACATTGTCATTTTTTCAAGATGCCTCCTTTATTTTTTCTCGTGACTATGTCAGGGAATATTCAAATTCCAATCCCAATGAGCATCTTGGTTTTGTCTACATCTGCAGCTCATCTAGTAAATTTACTACCCTCTTGTACTTTAATGTCTCATTGCTAATGTCACTTGTCAGCGCCCGATTTCCAGCAAGCTTTGTGCTTGACTATGTACAATATTCAAACTTCCATAACATGTTTTCTACAATGAGTGCGGGGTTTCCCACTAGTTTCATGCTCCATTGCCACATCACAATCTATTTTTTCATTGTGTGCTTTCATAGTGAGAGCCTGGCTTCCCTTAAGCTTTTCTACTCACTGCACGTCTTAATCATGTGAGAGTCCTATTTCTTGACAACTTTTTTATTGGTCTTAAGATTGGCAATCAAAGATATAAGAATATTAAGCCCACACTAACCTAGAAATGTGATAGCAAGTAAATAGCTCAAATGGGTTAGAAGTGTAGGAATGAGAGAAAAATGAATAGCAAGTATAGAAAAGGTCTCTCTTATCTTCCTTATGCTATGAGACGTCTACATATAGCTACTAATAAGAACATAGCCGTAGAAAGCCTCAAAGTAGTTGTTCTGATAGACTAGAAATTATGTCCTTAAATGACGTCACATGCTTCTACGTATGTAGCCACCATCTACATGCGTAGTCCTCATGTCCATCAGAGTTTTACGTGCATTGTAAATAAGTCTACGAGCTTTATTTGAACTCCAGTGATCACTGCCTTGTGTAAATTAGCCTCTGCGTGCTTTGATCAACTATCTATATGTGTAGTAGGGTTATTCTTCATATCTCTATGTGCATTGCTCTGAACTCAGTGTTACCCAGACTATCTTGTAAGTGCATTAGCCATTGTACTACGCGCATTGTCGTTTTTTCAATATGCCTTCTTTAATTCTTCACATGACTACGTCAGGGAATATTCAAATTCAAACCCCGAAGATCATCTTGGTTTTCTCTGCATTTACAGCTCGTCTACGTACGTTAGCACATCACTATATGTGTAGCGATCATCCGTTCAAACATTGCACCTTTACTCATCTATGTGCCTTGTCTCTTGAGTTCTACGTGCCTTCATCATTTCTGGAGCACTTCACAAATACTCAGATCTAGACCACATGTGTTGGAGGATGTTTACGTGCGTACAACAAAGTCTAATGCTCATTGTTTTCACCTCTTTCAAATCTACACGTTTTGCTCACCTTCTACAGGAGTAAGAGCCAATTTTGCATATGGCAACGTGCGTAGATATGTATTTACATGCATTGTTACCATAAAGCATAGAGTATGCATATTTGCACATCTTTCATGGATGTTTTGCACACATCATCATCAACACTGAACTCAACATTTTCTACTTATGATTTAGTTGTTCGCCGCAAGCCTTTGATGAGAGGTTGAGTTTTCACAAGCTTTTCTACTTACACAGCCTTAACAACTTCTTATACTTTACTGCACATGTAAATGGTGATAGCCCAATTTCTCATAAGCTTTTCCACTCATATTATGTCGTAGCATTTTTAAGATGGTTCTTCGTGCGTTGATGGTGATGGGCCAATTTATTGACCTTTTCACGTTACGTTCTGCCACTTTTTATTACACGAGCCCCTATTTTCCATATGGCCTTTTTTTTGTATGGATAAGCACCAAGCTCATCTTAATCTATTCGTCATTTGTAAATATGGTCATTGTACATGAGAGATGAAAGATAATCATACCATTTTTTCGAAAACAACATGTTACACAAGAGAAAGTCAACAAAAACTTAAATTATTCAACTTTTTATCACCATCAGAATTACACCCAATGACCAAAGCTCAATATTTCGAGAGACAATATTCTTAATTAATAGTTGGGTAAATAGGGCCATTATAAAAAGGGAAGAGTCTATCTCTCATTCCCCATGTCTTTATCACCTCAGTGATCATCATTCCTCCTTCCTTTCCTCGTTTTGTCTATACGCTCCCATCTTCATGCTTTAACATAAGCAAATCAGTCCAATTGCCCTTCTCAAACCAATGTCTTAATTTGATTTTTTTAGCTCTCAACACTTATTTGTGAAATGTCAATTAGCTGCATGAAATTGACAATAAGCTTCCACGTTCTTGCCCATTGGCTTATCTTTCCTCTGAGAGAACGCGAGAAGTCCCGACCTCTCGATAGTAGCTAAGATGTTGGATCTAGTCTTCGTCAAATGAGTGAAGTGGGTGACTCCTTCGACTCCTCCACCTTCCCTTTTTTCTTATCTCGTACTAGATCATCATCTTTATCCTTACGCTTTTAATCATTATCGTATTTGGTCTCTACTATCTTTTTGACCTCAGCTTGCTGGATGTGCTTGTTAGCACGAACAAAGAGGTCATCCAATGTCTTCGGTTGATCAAAAGAAAACGACTCCTGCAGCTGCACTAATCACGTCCCCTATAACATTTCTGCCATCTCCACTCCAAGTTGTATACCTTGAGCCTTGAGAGTAGCATTCTTGAATCTATCCACACACTGTCGAATAGTCTCCCTCTCGCTCTATCTAATGCTCAGCAAGTATGTGGCATCTTTTTCCTTCTTGCTATTGATGATCAATGCATTGATGAATTCCTTCCTGAGCTGCTCAAAGCAAGAAAGTGATGCCTTCTTCAATCTATTAAACAAAGAACTAGTATGGTCTTTTAACATAATCAAGAATGCATGACACATTATGGTGTCCTCCTATCCATGTCGAAGCATGATTGCTTCGTAATTCCTGATTTGCTCATATGGGTCCTTCTTTCCCATGAAAGTTTCCAGTTGCAGAATTTGGAACTTTTGAAGGGTGGCTTTCCCATGACTTTTTTAGTGAAAGGATCTTTCACCCATTGCTACTCTTCCTCTATGGGCACCAGCTTCCACTAATCGAGGACCTCTTTGATGATCTTCTTCATGTTTGCAACTTTTCTAATATTCATCGAGGGTTGATGCTCTGCTTATATCGTTCTTAGAGGAACCTTAGGATCTCCTTCGCAGAAACTCTCTACCTCTTAAGGATAGTTCTCCCTCCCGATCTCAACTCGAGCCTCAGGCATTGGGGGCATCAATGTGCTCTTATCGAGGTGGAAGATTTTGATGTTCTGGAACTTGAGGAAGTCAATGATGGCTTTCTTGTGGAACGTCAGGTATTTTTGTTGCTTCTCCACTTTGATCATAGGCGTGCAAGGTGGGTGGAAGGATTGCTTGAGGAAGAAACTACTGGATTAGGGTCGCCATCTGGCTTAGAGCTCGCTGGTTCTCCTTGTTCTACTTCCTCAACATCTCGTAATCAGCAAGTGGAATAGTAAGATGATGGTTCTTTACGCTCCTACTCTAACTCTAGCACTAACTCCTCCCTTCTCCTCCCCCTGGTGTTTGAGTTGGTGGAAAGGTGTATACACCATGGTGAATGTTGATGATGAACTTCTTCTCAAACATCGACAAACAATGCTTTTCGTTCAATTTTTTACAGACGGCACCAATTATTATCGCCTCGATTCTAACAACAATAAATAGAATACAATGAACGTTCGAGAAACTGAACAATGCCTTAAAACTTGCAAATGATGAGGTCGAGTTGCTCTCCTAGGGAATCTCCGACGCCCAATCAGTAGTATTTTTTTTAGAGAGTATTAGTGTGAGTAATGAGTAATGCATACCTCGAGACGTTGTCTCTCACGTCAATTTATAGAGTGACAAGTTAGTGAGTGAATATTAATGTTCCATAACATTTTCTCATTGATGATGAGTTGTAACATTTCCGTTACAACTCGAGATTAAATGTATTAAATGATTGTGTCATATTAGGGAATAATAGAGGATGAGTGTTTGATGTTGGCTAGCAATGGTCTTTGGGATGAATTGAGAATGAGTGTTTGATATTACCTGAAACATTTAACGGTTACTGTCGATATTGGCTAGCTCTTAAGGGTTTGTTTTTGCAATAATTCTTAGCAAGACATTTCTACCGAGACGAACATAAGCCGCCATTTGATTTTTTTAATGTCTTAATTAAAAATCTAAATAAATAATAGAATTTAATTAAAATAAATAGATTAACTCAAATTTCTTTTTATTAAAAATATTATGTACACTTTTTGTAAAGTTATTATTCACCTTTTGTACACTTGAAAATTAACAAATTTCTTTTGTTAAAAGTTAATTAAGAATTTTGTGCACCATTTTCATATTATTTGTACACACTTTACTAAATGGATTGGAAAATTAAAGTGAGACACTTGTGTAGACGTTTGTACCCCATTTATACACTCTAAATAAGTTGAAAACTATATTAGTATACTAAATCAATTTAAAATTTTAGATTGTACACATATGTAAAGTTATTTTAAAAATTTAATGGAACAAAATTTATTTACTAAATCAATTTAAAACTCCTTTTGTACACTATTTGTGCACCGTTAGTATACCACCTGTACACTTGATTGAATGAATTGATGGAAAGTTATTAATTAATAAAACTGACATTCGTTGTATTTTGTTGTATGCTTTTTATTTGCACATTCAAAAAAAGTAAGTTGTTTTTTTAAGAAAAAAAATCACATTTTTGGTGTTGTGCTCCATTTGTACACCATTTGTCTACCATATGTACATCTCTCTGCAAAAATATTTGTTTCTCGCGAGAACTCAATTTCTCGCGTGTGGTCCCTAAAATCCTAATACGGCAATCCAAGAGGGGGGTGAATTGGATTTCTTGCTGAAAATAAAATCTTTTGAGAAACTTTTGTAAATATGTTTAAATCAAAAACTGTAGCTCAATCCAAAACATTACCACAAAAATGATAAAGATTAAGAGAGAAAGTGATAGAGAAACAAAGCCCAGCATTTATAGTGGCTCGGTCCTCTTTGACCTACGTCCACTCCTCTAGCTCATTAGAGAGTTTCAATTCACTAAGCTTCCTCACTTTTGGGTGGAGGCAAACTAATTACAATCCTTGTTTTTATGGGATCAACAAGAAAACCATTTACACCTTGTTTTTGCAAGTTACAAACAAGAAAACCACACTTCTTTGTTTTTCAAGGAAACAAACAAAGTAAACCTATACTTCTCTCAAGTTTCACAACTAAAGCTTGATTACAACGGTATTCTCAACTCAGTTAAAAGATTCTTAAGCCAACTTTTGAAACATGTAGTAAGTTAATAGTTCAGTTGGTAGGCAAGAATGATCAAGAACAAGATAAGAATGCAATAGGAAATATTATCAAAGCTTTTGGCACTCTCAAGGATTGTTCTTGTTTACCTCATGACTGGAGACGTCTATTTATAGGAAATCTCCAAAAATTAGTTGTTCAAATTCCCAAGACAACCATTTAGAGAGAGTTACAAAATGCTGAATTAACTGATGTCATCTCATACTACGTGCGTACCAAGTGTACTGCGTACATAGGTCATGATTCCATCAGAGTTCTACATACAACGACCATTCTTATGCATGCTTAGACCATGTTCCAGTACCCACTGCTTGATATTAGCTAATCACTACGTGCTTAGCTTTCTCTTCTATGTATGTTGACCTTGAATGTTGTGTGTACTGTACTAGATTCAACGTGCATTATCGAGTCTTCAATGATCAGACCTTTGTTCTTCCTCGTGACTGTGTCAAAGAATATTTGAATTTCAAATACCCATTTGTCAAGTAGTACAACTCACCACATCTGAATTTTTTGTGTTTTTGTGCTCTGATCGTGGTTTACTGTTCTGATACTCTCTGAATACATGTCAGAGAATATTCCCATTTCAAATCTGACACACTGCAATAGAATTTGTCTTTACTCAGTCAGACAGATGTCATTCTCATCTACGTGCGTTGAGGTGGGTTCTGTGTACATAGTACGGTCTCATGAAGAAATCTCTTTTACCCTTCTACGCGTACATGACTGATGTAGAACGTGACATGGCTTGACTTGTGAATTCTTCAGATTTTTCCTTGATCCCGTCTACGTGCTTAGATCCCTATACTGCGTATGTAGTACCAAGCATTCTTTAAACCAGTGAGTGTCTTCTCTTTACTACGTGTTTGGGTCTTAGCTTCATCGCTCATAGAACATCACTGAATCATTCTGTTTTCTGATGTACCACGTCTACTCACGTTGCACTGTCTGCTATGCGCATTGCACTTGTTCTACATGCCTTATAGTTGTTTCAATTGTTTTGTTAATTTATCAAAATCTAGGAGTTTTCATGTTAATCAAAAATTGATTCAACATTCTCCCCCTTTTTGATAATAACAAAACATTGAAATAGTTTGCACTTCCCTTCAATCAATGCTCCTATTATTTACGTAAGATAGTTTTGATCAAGGTTGTTTAAGCCTTGTCCAAATGTTAGTGCATAATTAATTATTAATTTTCATCAACAAAAGATTAATATCACTTATCAGAGTAATTATTAGAGCAATAATCAGATTTAGCAAACTCGACACTACTGTTCTCCCCTTTTTATTATAATAAAAAAATAGAGAAGTATAATGAGAGAACATAAGATCAGTGAGAGGAAATAATTGTATTAACATAGATCAGCGATACAAAAAGGATGAGATGCACGATGAATGCATGAGTAACAATGTTGATCCTGAAATGAAAATCACTGTCGATAAGTGGAAGGTTGAGCGCTAGAAGATTGAAGTTCTTTGGCAACAGTGGAGAGAGTATTTGCAGTGCCTTCTACAGAAAAATTTGGAGCAGCCTCTCTGATGGTTCTTCTGACTAAAACTTGGCAATATAAATCATCAAACATAGAGTCCAGATCTTCTTCATCATCAGATATTTCAATGACATTTGGAATTGGAGGCATGCTAACCAGTTTTTCCTTCTCCTAGTAAATCAATTTTTCCAAAGCCCATATTTGTTTCCTGTGAGTTATGTCATGAGCAAAATCAGTAGGATTGATAACAGGTTCAGGTTCTGGAGTAGGTTGAGGTGTAGGACCGGAGGGACGAAATGGAAATTCCTATCCAAAAGAATCACTTGACTACTGAACCCACTGCTGGAGGATGAAGATGTAGCCTTAAAATCGGGACCAGCAAAGCGGCGCATGAATTCTTCTCTCAGCTTCTTCAACTGATCCAAGTCTTTATAGAGACTGGATCGTCGTTGTGGAGAAGACGAATGCTGAGATCTGGACTGTTCAGACTGCGGCTCAGGAGGCACATCAGTTGGAGCATTTGTAGCAGGAATTGGTTTTGCTGATGGTACCTCATAAGCACAGTAAATCTCTTCAGATTGCATGTGAGTTTGAGGTCTATCTCCTAGCAAAGGTACATCAGAGGCAACGTGTTCCTCTCCAGCTTCAGAACATGTTGGTACTTCGGGTTCATCTCGAGATTCCTCATCTGGAGGACTTGGAACTCTTTGAGGACTAGGGGTAGGCACGCGATGAGATGGAGCTGCTGCATTTTCATCTTTAAGGCTTTCCAATGTCAAAAAGTTTGCTTAAAGCAAGTTGATGATAGTCTCTTGATTAGCCCTTGCCTCTGCTTGAAAAGCCTCAGACGAAGCTTTAAATTCTAGAAATTCTTATTTTAACTCATCCAACTGAGTTTGAAGAATGGAGTGTGTCTCAGCGCTTGGAGATCCCTCACCCACATCTGGTTGAGGAGGTGTCATGGCCTCAGCTGGAGGAGGTGCTTGTTTCTGCACTCTTCTTTTCTCTTCAGTGATAGTCCGAATAGCTATTCTCTCATCCTTATTTGGCTTTTTTGGCTCATATTTCTTGTGGAACATTTGGTCTTTTGTTCTGATATACGGTTGGGAGACATATCCTCTTCCAACTGTTCTGTAAAGCTTTATGTTCCGAAGAGACTCAGTCTTGATCTTTCTAGATTCAATGACTTGTCGGTTGTCAAATCCGCCCAAATCAATTTTATAAAATTGGAAGATGCAAGTGAGATGACTACCGAAAGGCATGCTATCTTCTCTATACCTATCCGGAGCTGCGAATGTGGGTAGGTTGAAGATCTTGACTTTATCAAGAATCCAGTCTACTACTACCCAAGCAAAATTGATTTTCTCTCCCTTAATCAGCATGTACATTGTGACTTTGTCTTGATTCGTGAGAGGAGATTGGGTGTGAGACTTCGATTGGAGAATTTTCGTGAAAGCAGTGTGAGACTTCGGTTTTACACCAAAATCATTTTGATCCAGGAGATTGACATTTTGGTCAAGTTCTACCACACCAAATTGACTAAACATGTATTCCCTGCTCTTTGTACTATCAACTGCAATCGTATTCCCAGCCATATCAACATATTCTTTGACTCCTTTTTCACGTTTGACTCTAAGTCCCACCATAGGAAGCCGAAAAAGCTTGTTCAATAGCTTTTCATTAATCACAATATCGACACCATGGACACGACTTTTAATCCCAATCGTCTGATAGAACAAGATATCTTCAACATCCTCATTGACCCATTTTTTGGCATTGGCATAAAACTCCCTAATCAACTCTGGGTAGAGATTTGAAGCTTCGACACAAAAATGTCGTAACCCAAATCTCCGAAAATCTTCTTCAATGTCCAATCCTCCTTCTTTTGGTGACCTAAAATCAAAAACTTTTGAGTCAGAGAACTTTACATATTATAAGTGAGTGAAGAGCTTGACGGCATTAACATCGACAAAGCGTGTAAAATCAAACTCTTCCTCTATCATTACTCCTTTCTATTTCTTCATTTTCTTGGAAGGGGATGAAACATGAATGCCATACTTTGTGAAATTGATTTCTCTTGAGAGCTTCTGGGTCTTTTAACCCCTCTGGATGATTCTTCATCTCTGGTTTTCCTTGGTGTGTTATGAGCCATTTTTGTTCGGATCTCTATCGTTTTCTTCGGTACCATTGGGACAATTGTTGCTACGTGGGTTGAGAGAAGATGAAATCACATATGGTAAGTTAGGGTTTTGTTGTGTTTGGGGAAGTTTTGAAGATTGGTGAGTGATTTTGTAGGTTAGGAGAAGTCAGAGAGTCGATTTTGGTAGAAAGTAGGGTTTAGTGTAGAGAGGGATCTGTTTGAGAACTTGAAATTGAGAGATGGTTAAATTATCTGAAAATGTGGGATTTAGGGTTTTATGAGGATTAAAAAAAATCTACGTGCATAGAAGAATATACTACGTACGTTGTTGATAAGTCTGTGAAGACCTACGTGTATAGCATATTATTCAACGCACTTAGAATCAGTACATCTGATGTTCCAGAGTGTCTTGTATCTCCTTCTACGTACGTTGTTGAGTCCTTCTACGTGTCTTGTATCTCCTTCTACGTCCGCAGTGTTTCATCATCTAAACCCAATAGCACTTCCTCAATATTAAATGCTTTGTACTAAGTACAACACACTTAGAATCAGTACATCTGATGTTCCAGAGTGGATCTCTCTCATGTACGAGCATAGCATCTTCTGTAGCGCACACAGTAGAACACCCAAAATTTTCCAGTAAGCACCTATTCCCGATAACACACACATCACACCTTACTGTATACGTAGCACATTCTCAAGACATAATCTGCGTGCGCAGTTCCTATTTAACGCGCTTAGCTGCTAGGACTTATATATCCAATTTTTGCTGACCATCATAAGTGTGCGTTATGTCCTCTTTAAAGCACATAACACAATTACAGAAACCAAAACTTCCATGCTCAGACCTCCCGATTTTAGTGATCTTTCTTTTGACATAGGATCATATTGATGTAAATGTATGCATGAAATGCATATATACACAAATTGCGCACAAACAATCAGAATTCATTGAAATCACACATTCCTATTCGTCTTCAGATGGACACAAAATTCTTTTCATCAAGGAGTTTTGTCAAATCTGCAAGTTGATCAGTTGTAGTAACAAATTCAAGTTCAATATCACCCTTGATGACATGGTCACAAATGAAATTATGTTTAATGTCTATGTGTTTTGTTCTTGAGTGTTGTATAGGATTTTTAGAAATATTGATGGCACTA